>MU106147.1:115420-162080 GCA_012274485.2 Sinapis alba | reverse complement strand
AGATATTTTAGTGGTTATTTCTTTGTTTTAGGCGGTTTATGAAGGTTTATGAAAATAATTATTAAGTAGTTAGAAATTATACCCATTTATCATGAAAAAATGTTTTTTATACATTAATTCATATTTAGAATGTGTTTATAACTTTTTAACAAACACAAAAGCATATAATTTTCAGTATATATAGTATTTACCTAAAACTCAATATTTTCGTAGGGGTTAACCCACATATTTTGAGAAATTTTCAAAAAATGAAAATCTTGTTTTAATGCATAGTTGCATCGTTCACTGACATATGATGATTTTCAAAGACGTTTGGAACATTTGTTGTCTCCGTTTCTCTAGAGAATAGTTATTGTAGTTGTTATTTCACTGTTTTAGCTAGATTACGAAATTTTATTAAACTAATTATTAAGTAGTAAGAAATTATACCCATTTATCATGAAAAAATGTTTTCCATACATTAATTCGAATTTAGAATATGTTTATAAATTTTTAAGAAACACAAAAGCATATAATTTTAGTATATTGAGTATTTACGTAAAACTCAATATTTTCGTAGGGGTTAACCCACATATTTTGAGAAATCTTTATAAAAATTAAAATCTTGTTTTAATGCATAGTTGCATCGTTCACTGACATATGATGATTTTCAAAGACGTTTGGAACATTTGTTATCTCCGTTTCTCTAGAGAATAGTTATTTTAGGTTTTATTTCACTGTTTTAGCTAGATTACGAAATTTTATTAAACTAATTATTAAGTAGTAAGAAATTATATCCATTTATCATGAAAAATTGTTTTTCATACATTAATTCAAATTTAGAATGTGTTTATAAATTTTTAAGAAACACAAAAGCATATAATTTTCAGTATATTGAGTATTTACCTAAAACTCAATATTTTTGTAGGGGTTAACCCACATATTTTGAGAAATTTTCAAAAAAAGAAAAATCTTGTTTTAATGCATAGTTGCATCGTTGACTGACATAAGATGATTTTCAAAGAGGTTTGGAACATTTGTTGTCTCCATTTCTCTAGATAATAGATATTTTAGTGGTTATATTATTGTTTTAGCTAGATTACGAAATTTTATTAAACTAATAATTAAGTAGTTAGAAATTATACCCATTTATCATGAAAAAATGTTTTCCATACATTAACTCAAATTTAGAATGTGTTTATAAATTTTTAAGAAACACAAAAGCATATAATTTTAGTTTATTGAGTATTTACCTAAAACTCAATATTTTCGTAGGGGTTAACCCACATATTTTGAGAAATTTTCAAAAAATGAAAACCTTGTTTTAATGCATAGTTGCATCGTTCACTGACATATGATGATTTTAAAAGACGTTTGGAACATTTGTTGTCTCTGTTTCTCTAGAGAATAGATATTTTAGTGGTTATTTCTTTGTTTTAGGCGGTTTATGAAGGTTTATGAAAATAACTATTAAGTAGTTAGAAATTATACCCATTTATCATGAAAAAATGTTTTTTACACATTAATTCAAATTTAGAATGTGTTTATAAATTTTTAACAAACACAAAAGCATATAATTTTCAGTATATATAGTATTTACCTAAAACTCAATATTTTCGTAAGGGTTAACCCACATATTTTGAGAAATTTTCAAAAAATGAAAATCTTGTTTTAATGCATAGTTGCATCGTTCACTGACATATGATGATTTTCAAAGACGTTTGGAACATTTGTTGTCTCCGTTTCTCTAGAGAATAGTTTTTTTAGTTGTTATTTCACTGTTTTAGCTAGATTACGAAATTATATTAAACTAATTATTAAGTAGTAAGAAATTATACCCATTTATCATGAAAAAATGTTTTTCATACATTAATTCAAATTTAGAATGTGTTTATAAATTTTTAAGAAACACAAAAGCATATAATTTTAGTATATTGAGTATTTACCTAAAACTCAATATTTTCGTAGGGGTTAACCCACATATTTTGAGAAATTTTCAAAAAATGAAAATCTTGTTTTAATGCATAGTTGCATCGTTCACTGACATATGATGATTTTCAAAGACGTTTAGAACATTTGTTGTTTCCGTTTCTCTAGAGAATAGTTATTTTAGTGGTTATTTCACTGTTTTATCTAGATTACGAAATTTTATTAAACTAATTATTAAGTAGTTAGAAATTATATCCATTTATCATGAAAATACGTTTTCCATACATTAACTCAAATTTAGAATGTGTTTATAAATTTTTAACAAACACAAAAGCATATAATTTTAGTATATTGAGTATTTACCTAAAACTCAATATTTTCGTAGGGGTTAACCCACATATTTTGAGAAATTTTCAAAAAATAAAAAATCTTGTTATAATACATAGTTGCATCGTTCACTGACATATGATGATTTTCAAAGACGTTTGGAACATTTGTTGTCTCCGTTTCTCTAGAGAATAGATATTTTAGTGGTTATTTCACTGTTTTAGCTAGATTACGAAATTATATTAAACTAATTATTAAGTAGTAAGAAATTATACCCATTTATAATGAAAAAATGTTTTCCATACATTAATTCAAATTTATAATGTGTTTATAAATTTTTAAGAAACACAAAAGCATATAATTTTAGTATATTGAGTATTTACCTAAAACTCAATATTTTCGTAGGGGTTAACCCACATATTTTGAGAAATTTTCAAAAAAATGAAAATCTTGTTTTAATGCATAGTTGCATCGTTCACTGCCATATGATGATTTTCAAAGACGTTTGGAACATTTGTTGTCTCCGTTTCGCTAGAGAATAGATATTTTAGTGGTTATTTCTTTGTTTTATGCGGTTTATGAAGTTTTATGAAAATAATTATTAAGTAGTTAGAAATTATACCCAGTTATCATGAAAAAATGTTTTTTATACATTAATTCAAATTTAGAATGTGTTTATAAATTTTTAATAAACACAAAAGCATATAATTTTCAGTATATATATAGTATTTACTAAAAACTCAATATTTTCTTAGGAGTTAACCCACATATTTTGAAAAAATTTCAAAAAAATGAAAATCTTGTTTTAATTCATAGTTGCATCGTTCACTGACATCTGATGATTTTCAAAGAGGTTTGGAAATTTGTTGTCTCTGTTTCTCTAGATAATAGTTATTTCACTGTTTTAGGTAGATTATAAAATTTTATTAAACTAATTATTAAGTAGTTACAATTATACATTAATTCAAATTTAGAACGTGTTTGTAAATTTTTATGAAACACAAAAACATATAATTTTCAGTTTATAGAGTATTTACCGAAAACTCAATATTTTCGTAGAGGCTAACCCACATATTTTGAGAATTTTCAAAAAAATAAAAATCTTTTTATAATGCATAGTTGCATCATTCACTGACATATGATGATTTTCAAAGAGGTTTGGAACATTTGTTGTTTCCGTTTCTCTAGAGAATAGTTATTTTAATTGTTATATTACTGTTTTAGGTAGATTATTAAGTGTTATTAAATTAATTTTAAAGTAGTTAGAAATTATATCCATTTATCATGAAAAGATTTTTTCAATACATTAATTCAAATTTAGAATGTGTTTATAAATTTTTAAGAAACACAAAAGCATATAATTTTAGTATATTGAGTATTTACCTAAAACTCAATATTTTCGTAGGGGTTAACCCACATATTTTGAGAAATTTTCAAAAAAATGAAAATCTTTTTTTAGTGCATAGTTGCATCGTTCACTGACATATGATGATTTTCAAAGAGGTTTTGAACATTTGTTGTTTCAGTTTCTCTAGAGAATAGTTATTTTAGTGGTTATTTCAATGTTTTAGGTAGATTATAATGTTTTATTAAATTAATTATTAAGTAGTTAATAATTATATCCAATTATCATGAAAAAATGTTTTTATACATTAATTCAAATTTAGAATATGTTTATAAATTTTTAAGAAACACAAAAGCATATAATTTTAGTATATTGAGTATTTACCTAAAACTCAGTATTTTCGTAGGGGTTAACGCACATATTTTGAGAAATTTTCAAAAAAATGAATTTTTTTTTTTAATTCGTTGTTGCATCGTTCACTGACATATGATGATTTTCAAAGAGGTTTAGAACATTTTTTGTCTCCGTTTCTCTAGGGAGTAGTTATTTTAAAGGTTATTTCACTGTTTTAGCTAGATTATATTATCTTATTAAATTAATTATTAAGTAGTTAGAAATTATACCCATTTATCATGAAAAAATGTTATCTATACATTAATTCAAATTTAGAATGTGTTTATAAATTTTTAATAAACACAAAAGCATATAATTTTCAGTATATAGAGTATTTAGTAAAAACTCAATATTTTTGAAGGGGTTAACCCACATATTTTGGGAAATTTTCAAAAAAATGAAATTTTTTGTTTTAGTGCATAGTTGCATCGTTCACTGACATATGATGATTTTCAAAGAGGTTTGGAACAGTTGTTGTCTCCGTTTCTCTAGAGAATATATATTTTAGTTGTTATTTCACTTTTTTAGCTAGATTATGAAATTTTATTAAACTAATTATTAAGTAGTTAGAAATTATACTCATTTATCATGAAAAATTGTTTTCCATACATTAATTCAAATTTAGTACATGTTTATAAATTTTTAAGAAACACAAAAGCATATAATTTTCAGTATATAAAGTATTACCGAAAACTCAATATTTTCGTAGGGGTTAACCCACAGATTTTGAGAAATTTTCAAAATTTTGAAAACTTGTTTTAATGCATAGTTGCATCGTTCACTGACATATGATGATTAAAAGAGGTTTGGAACATTGGTTTTTCCGTTTCTCTAGAGAATAGTTATTTTACTAGTTATTTCATTGTTTTAGGTAGATTATAAAATTTTATTAAATTCATTATTAAGTAGTTAGAAATTATATCCATTTATCATGAAAAAATGTTTTCTATACATTAATTCAAATTTAGAATGTGTTTATAAATTTTTAAGAAACACAAAAGCATATAATTTTAGTATATTGAGTATTTACCTAAAACTCAATATTTTCGTAGAGGTTAACCCACATATTTTGAGAAATTTTCAAAAAAAATGAAATTTTTTGTTTTAATTCATAGTTATTTCAATTTTGTAGGTAAATTATAATGATTTTCAAAGAGTTTTGGAACATTTGTTGTCTCTGTTTCTCTAGAGAATAGTTATTTTAGTGGTTATTTCATTGTTGTAGGTAAATTATAATGTTTTATTAAATTAATTATTAAGTAGTTAGAATTTATATCCATTTATCATGAAAAAATGTTTTCTATACATTTATTTCAAATTTAGAATGTATTTATATATTTTTAATAAACACAAAAAAATATAATTTTCAGTATACAAAGTATTTACCAAAAACTCAATATTTTCGTAGGGGTTAACTCACATATTTTGAGAAACTTTCAAAAAATTGAAAATCTTGTTTTAATGCATAGTTGCATCGTTCACGGACATATGATGATTTTCAAAGAGGTTTGGAACATTTGTGGTCTCCGTTTCTCTAGAGAATAGATATTTTAGTGGTTATTTCTTTGTTTTAGGTGGTTTATGAAGTTTTATGAAAATAATTATTAAGTAGTTAGCAATTATATCCAATTATCATGAAAAAATGTTTTTTATACATTAATTCAAATTTAGTATGTGTTTATAAATTTTTAATAAATACAAAAGCATATAATTTTCAGTATATATAGTATTTACCTAAAACTCAATATTTTCGTAGGGGTTAACCCATATATTTTGAGAAATTTTCAAAAAAATGAAAATCTTGTTTTAATTCATAGTTGCATCGTTCAGTGACATATGATGATTTTCAAAGAGGTTTAGAACATTTTTTGTCTCCGTTTCTCTAGCGAGTAGTTATTTTAATGGTTATTTCACAGTTTTAGCTAGATTATATTATCTTATTAAATTAATTATTAAGTAGTTAGAAATTATACCCATTTATCATTAATAGGTTATCTATACATTAATTCAAATTTAGAATGTGTTTATAAATTTTTAATAAACACAAAAGCATATAATTTTCAGTATATAGAGTATTTACCAAAAACTCAATATTTCCGTAGGGGTTAACCCACATATTTTGAGAAATTTTCAAAAAAACTAAAAATTTGTTTTAGTGCATAGTTGCAGCGTTCACTTACATATGATGATTTTTAAAGAGGTTTAGAACAGTTGTTGTCTCCGTTTCTCTAGATAATAAATATTTTAGTGGTTATTTCACTGTTTTAGCTAGATTATGAAATTTTATTAAACTTATTATTAAGTAGTTAGAAATTATACTCATTTATCATGAAAAAATGTTTTCCATACATTAATTCAAATTTAGAACATGTTTATAAATTTTTAAGAAACACAAACGCATATAATATTCAGTATATAGAGTATTACTGAAAAGTCAATATTTTCGTAGGGGTTAACCCACAGATTTTGAGAAATTTTCAAAATTTTGAAAACTTCTTTTAATGCATAGTTGCATCGTTCACTGACATATGATGATTTTCAAAGAGGTTTGGAACATTTGGTTTTTCCGTTTCTCTAGAGAATAGTTATTTTACTAGTTATTTCATTGTTTTAGGTAGATTATAATATTTTATTAAATTCATGCAATAATTATGGTTTAAGAGTATCTCCAATGGGGATTTTATTAAAAATCATGTTCTAAGAACCATGCAATAATTATGGTTTAAGAGTATCTCCAATGGGGATTTTATCCATTGGAGTTCTTAATATACATATATATTTGTATATATTATATATGTATATATATATGTACGGGGTCACAATTTTCTTAAAATTCCAACCTAAAGTTTTTTTAAAAAAAAAATTACGAATTTATAGATTGGGTTTTTAGAAAAGTTGTGGACTCCACATATATATACACATAGATAATATATATATATACATATATATGTGTATTAAGAACTCCAATGGGTAAAAAAACCATTGGAGGTGCTCTAACTCTTGATTTAAAGGGAACCGCTACTCGCCACCCAGCAAAATAATCTATCAGGGTCATACTGAATATTTAATTTAAAAATACAAATATAAATAAAATATTATTTTTGATCAAAAAAAAATATTATCATAAATCAACATTTTATAATTCAATTTACTTACATATTATATTATTTTTAATTATTTTAATCGTAGATTCATTAGATTTTATTTTTTATATGTATTACCAATTTTATAAATATATTTCATTAAATATAACATTTCTTCAAATCATAAAAGCTCAACATTGTGCAGTATACAATATTTATATTAATTTGTTATTTCAAATAAGAAATTACTAATATTTTGATTAAAATAAAATCAAAAAATTATAAAGGAAGAAAATAAGAAAATATTAAGTTCTTATCAAACTTAATTTCAATAGAGATAAATCAATATTCTATTGATAAATAAAAAATATGAAATAAAAATATTAAATAAAAATTTAAAATAATTGATTTTTTGTCTTAATGGATTTATTTATAAGATTATAATATTTTATTAAATTCATTATTAAGTAGTTAGAAATTATATCCATTTATCATGAAAAAATGTTTTCTATACATTAATTCAAATTTAGAATGTGGTTATAAATTTTTAAGAAACAGAAAAGCATATAATTTTAGTATATTGAGTATTTACCTAAAACTTAATATTTTCGTAGGGGTTAACCCACATATTTTGAAAAAATTTCAAAAAAATGAAAATTTTGTTTTAATGCATAGTTGCATCGTTCACTGACATATGATGATTTTCAAAGAGGTTTGGAACATTTGTTGTCTCCGTTTCTCTAGAGAATAGTTATTTTAGTGGTTATTTCACTGTTGTAGGTAAATTATAATGTTTTATTAAATTAATTATTAAGTAGTTAGAAATTATATCCATTTATCATGAAAAAATGTTTTCTATACATTAATTCAAATTTAGAATGTGTTTATAAATTTTTAAGAAACACAAAAGCATATAATTTTAGTATATTGAGTATTTACCTAAAACTCAATATTTTCGTAGGGGTTAACCCACTTATTTTGAGAAATTTTCAAAAAAATGAAAATCTTGTTTTCATGCATAGTTGCATCGTTCACTGACATATGATGATTTTCAAAGAGGTTTGGAACATTTGTTGTCTCCTTTTCTCTAGAGAATAGATATTTAAGTGGTTATTTCACCGTTTTAGCTAGATTATGAAAATTTATTAAACTAATTATTAAGTAGTTAGAAATTATACCCATTTATCATGAATTTGTTTTTCCATACATTAATTCAAATTTAGAACGTGTTTGTAAATTTTTAAGAAACACAAAAGCATATAATTTTCAGTATATAGAGTATTTACTAAAAACTCAATATTTTCGTAGGGGTTAACCCACAGATTTTGAAAAAAAAATAAAAAATTTGAAAATCTTGTTTTAATGCATAGTTGCATCGTTCACTGACATATGATGATTTTCAAAGAGGTTTGGAACATTTGTTGTTTCCGTTTCTCTAGAAAATAGTTATTTTATTAGTTATATCACTGTTTTAGGTAAATTATAATATTTTATTAAATTCATTATTAAGTAGTTAGAAATTATATCCACTTATCATGAAAAATGTTTTATATACATTAATTCAAATTTAGAATGTGTTTATAAATTTGTAAGAAACACAAAAGTATATAATTTTAGTATATTGAGTATTTACCTAAAACTCAATATTTTCGTAGATGTTAACCCACAGATTTTGAGAAATTTTCAAAATTTTGAAAATCTTGTTTTAATGCGTAGTTCGTTCACTAAGATATGATGATTTTCAAAGAGGTTTGGAACATTTGTTGTCTCCGTTTCTCTAGAGAATAGTTATTTTAATGGTTATTTTACTGTTTTAGGTAGATTATAAAGTTTTTTTAAATTAATTATTAAGTAGTTAGAAATTATATCCATTTATCATGAAAAGATGTTTACTATACATTAATTCAAATTTAGAATTTGTTTATAAATTTTTAAGAAACACAAAAGCATATAATTTTAGTATATTGAGTATTTACCTAAAACTCAATATTTTCGTAGGGGTTAACCCACTTATTTTGAGAAATTTTCAAAAAAAATGAAATCTTGTTTTAATGCATAGTTGCATCGTTCACTGACATATGATGATTTTCAAAGAGGTTTGGAACATTTGTTGTCTCCGTTTCTCTAGAGAATAGATATTTAAGTGGTTATTTCAACGTTTTAGCTAGATTATAAAAATTTATTAAACTAATTATTAAGTAGTTAGAAATTATACCCACTTATCATGAATTTTTATTTTCCATACATTAATTCAAATTTAGAACGTGTTTATAAATTTTTAAGAAACACAAAAGCATATAATTTTCAGTATATAGAGTATTTACCAAAAACTCAATATTTTTGTAGGAGTTAACCCACAGATTTTGAAAAAAATTCAAAATTTTGAAAATCTTGTTTTAATGCATAGTTGCATCGTTCACTGACATATGATAATTTTCAAAGAGGTTTGGAACATTTGTTGTTTCCGTTTCTCTAGAGAATAGTTATTTTATTAGTTATTTCACTGTTTTAGATAAATTATAATATTTTATTAAATTCATTATTAAGTAGTTAGAAATTATATCCACTTATCATGAAAAATGTTTTATATACATTAATTCAAATTTAGAATGTGTTTATAAATTTGTAGAAACACAAAAGCATATAATTTTAGTATATTGAGTATTTACCTAAAACTCAATATTTTCGTAGATGTTAACCCACAGATTTTGAGAAATTTTCAAAATTTTGAAAATCTTGTTTTAATGCGTAGTTCGTTCACTGAGATATGATGATTTTCAAAGAGGTTTGGAACATTTGTTGTCTCCGTTTCTCTAGAGAATAGTTATTTTAATGGTTATTTTACTGTTTTAGGTAGATTATAAAGTTTTTTTAAATTAATTATTAAGTAGTTAGAAATTATATCCATTTATCATGAAAAGATGTTTACTATACATTAATTCAAATTTAGAATGTGTTTATAAATTTTTAAGAAACACAAAAACATATAATTTTAGTATATTGAGTATTTACCTAAAACTCAATATTTTCGTAGGGGTTAACCCACCTATTTTGAGAAATTTTCAAAAAAATGAAAATCTTGTTTTAATGCATAGTTGCTTCGTTCACTGACATATGATGATTTTCAAAGAGGTTTGGAACATTTGTTGTCTCCGTTTCTCTAGAGAATAGATATTTAAGTGGTTATTTCACCGTTTTAGCTAGATTATGAAAATTTATTAAACTAATTATTAAGTAGTTAGAAATTATACCCATTTATCATGAATTTTTTTTTTCATACATTAATTCAAATTTAGAACGTGTTTGTAATTTTTAAGAAACACAAAAGCAAATAATTTTCAGTATATAGAGTATTTACCAAAAACTCAATATTTTCGTAGGGGTTAACCCACAGATTTTGAAAAAATTTCAAAATTTTGAAAATCTTGTTTTAATGCATAGTTGCATCGTTCACTGACATATGATGATTTTCAAAGAGGTTTGGAACATTTGTTGTTTCCGTTTCTCTAGAGAATAGTTATTTTATTAGTTATTTCACTGTTTTAGGTAAATTATAATATTTTATTAAATTCATTATTAAGTAGTTAGAAATTATATCCACTTATCATGAAAAATGTTTTATATACATTAATTCAAATTTAGAATGTGTTTATAAATTTGTAAGAAACACAAAAGCATATAATTTTAGTATATTGAGTATTTACCTAAAACTCAATATTTTCGTAGATGTTAACCCACATATTTTGAGAAATTTTTTAAAAAATGAAAATCTTGTTTTAATGCATAGTTGTATCGTTCACTGGCATATGATGATTTTCAAAGAGGTTTGGAACATTTGTTGTTTCCGTTTCTCTAGAAAATAGTTATTTTAGTGGTTATTTCACTGTTTTACCTAGATTATAATGTTTTATTAAATTAATTATTAAGTAGTTAGAAATTATATCCATTTATCATGAAAAAATGTTTTTCTATACATTAATTCAAATTTAGAATGTGTTTATAAATTTTTAAGAAACACAAAAGCATATAATTTTAGTATATTGAGTATTTACCTAAAACTCAATATTTTCGTAGGGGTTAACCCACATATTTTGAGAAATTTTCAAAAAAATGAAAATCTTGTTTTAATGCTTAGTTGCATCGTTCACTTACATATGATGATTTTCAAAGAGGTTTGGAACAGTTGTTGGCTCCGTTTCTCTAGAGAATAGATATTTAGTGGTTATTTATTTGTTTTAGTTAGATTATAAAGTTTTATTAAATTAATTTTTAAGTAGTTAGAAATTATATCCATTTTCATGAAAAAAATGTTTTCCATACATTAATTCAAATTTAGAATGTGTTTATAAATTTTTAATAAACACAAAAGCATATAATGTTTAGTATATTGAGTATTTACCTAAAACTCAATATTTTTGTAAGGAACCCACTGATTTTGAGAAATTTTCAAAATTTTGAAAATCTTGTTTTAATGCGTAGTTGTATCGTTCACCGAGATATGATGATTTTCAAAGAGGTTTGGAACAGTTGTTGTCTCCGTTTCTTTAGAGAAAAGATATTTTAGTGGTTATGATATAATCACTGAGATATGATATTGTTGTATATTATTACATGAGAACGCACCATATATATATATATTAAAGCAATATTGTTGAATACTGTCGTTATGAAAAGAAAATGGAATGCATCAGATGAATTCATATTCTAAGGAAAGAGCATAAATTATGCAAAGTGAGTCTTTATTTAGTGTATGTAAAAAGGATACACTTTACCTTTGATTGATAAGTGAGTACTTGGGAGACTATAGTTTACGACTTACGACAGCTTCATCATAACCTGATTTGGTACAAAAAGTTAACAGTGGCACTCTCAATGGTATACATATATATATATACTCACAAGAATATATAACCCAATATAAAACTATTATTAAAATTTATGTCTATCTAAAATTTAAACAAACAAAGTTTAAATCAATCATCACTTGTTATGTGCGAATGATTTTTCATACATAACTTTTAGATATCTCAGATGAGTACTCTTTTCATCAATTTTTATGTTAGTTTTTAGAGCAATTCTCTTAAATATCTCTTTTTAAGTTTTTGTCACAAAATATAGCCCTTGAAAAAAAATGACCAAAATAGCATTTTTTTTCTTTGAAATTTTCAATTTTTTAACTTTTTTTTTAAATTTGAAACCCTATCCCCAAACCCACCTCTTAACTCTAAACCCTAAAGTCTAAATTAGTTAACCCTAGGGGTATAAATACATATTAATAAAAAGGGCAATTCTCTTAAATAGTCTTTTTTAAGTTTTTGTCACAAAAATAGCCCTCAAAAAATAAAATGACTAAAATAGACTTTTTTTTTTTGAAATTTTGATTTTTTTTTTTTTTTTTTTTGAAATTTGAAACCTTAACCCCAAACCCACCCCTTAACTCTAAACCCTAAAGTCCAAATTAGTTAACCCTAGGGAGATAAATGCATATAAATGAATTTTTTAGCTTCAAAAAAAAACATTTTGGTCATTTTCCTCCTTAAAAACTATTTTTGGGACAAACAAACTAAAAGAGGCTATCTAAGGGAATTACTCTAATAAAAAAATTAGCTTTAAAAAAATATATTTTGGTCATTTTCTTTCTTAAGAACTATTTTTGTGAAGAACAAACTAAAAGGGGCTATCTAAGATAATTTTTCTAGTTTTTATATTAAATATAAACTCATGGAAATATTATAACTGAGCATCTTAGAGCAAGTTCGTTCAATGAGAAAATATTAATGAATATTTAACATTTAAAGAAAAAGAAAAAAATTAGAAAAGAGAGAAAACTGAATCTTGATTAAGAACCTCTCTAAGAGAAATTTTTATGATAGTTTTATGATAGTATTTTACCATAAAAATTTTAAGAGCAAAAAAAACTTTTATGATAGTATTTTACCATAAAAAATTTAAGTTATATATTTATGTATGTATATATAAATATATTAAATAATATTTAATATATATACATACATAAATATATGACTTAAGATTCTATGCTAAAATACTATCACTGGAGTTGCTCTAACTTTATCCATACGCCTATTACCAAAATACATTACTTTACCACATGTCCTCCTTTAGTTATCCAAGCATTATCCAAAGTGCTGCACTAATAGTAAATAAAGTTTTTCAAACAAGTTTTATAAAAGGATGATTATCGTGGAGTTCTTATGGTGGGATTTTTAACGTTCTCTTAATTTTTTTAATTAAAGTTACGAGACGGTTTTTATATTATGTTAAAAATCATGTTCTAAGAACCATTCAATAATTATGGTTTAAGAGTATCTCCAATGGGGATTTTATCCATTGGAGTTCTTAATATACATATATATTTGTATATATTATATATGTATATATATATGTACGGGGTCACAATTTTCTTAAAATTCCAACCTAAAGTTTTTTTTTAAAAACAATTACGAAATTATAGATTGGGTTTTTAGAAAAGTTGTGGACTCCACATATATATACACATAGATAATATATATATACATATATGTGTATTAAGAACTCCAATGGGTAAAAAAACCATTGAAGGTGCTCTAACTCTTGATTTAAAGGGAACCGCTACTCGCCACCCAGCAAAATAATCTATCAGGGTCATACTGAATATTTAATTTAAAAATACAAATATAAATAAAATATTATTTTTGATCAAAAAAAAAATATTATCATAAATCAACATTTTATAATTCAATTTACTTACATATTATATTATTTTTAATTATTTTAATCGTAGATTCATTAGATTTTATTTTCTATATGTATTACCAATTTTATAAATATATTTCATTAAATATAACATTTCTTCAAATCATAAAAGCTCAACATTGTGCAGTATACAATATTTATATTAATTTGTTATTTCAAATAAGAAATTACTAATATTTTGATTAAAATAAAATCAAAAATTATAAAGGAAGAAAATAAGAAAATATTAAGTTCTTATCAAACTTAATTTCAATAGAGATAAATCAATATTCTATTGATAAATAAAAAATATTAAATAAAAATATTAAATCAAAATTTAAAATAATTGATTTTTTGTCTTAATGGATTTATTTATAAGATAAATATACTATATTATAGTATTATATTTTATTGGTTTATAGCTGGACTAAAATTTAAAGGGTTTAATAATGGTATTGGATTGGAGTCGCCACCAACAATAAGATGGGTAGCATTGATAACAATTATTTTCTAATTCTATATTCTTTTAATCTGAATATAATTTATAAATGACCAAAATTTTAAAAATAAAAATAGTAATTCACTGATCTTAAAAATCTAATTGTCAGTGTTGCATTTTACACGTAGATATGACTGTAGAATTTCATAGATATCAACATTTTACCTGAACATGAAAACCCAAACCGGAACTGATACAAAAAACTGGTTCGGATTATGTACGAATAATGTCATTCTATCTCAATGATCTTATTGTAGAGGATTCACGGATCTTGGAACCAATCCAAACCAAATCCTGAATCCGATGAGGTAATATTGGACCTGAATTCTAATAACCTTAACTCATTATTTATTTTAAAATGTTTTTTTTTAAATGTTGATTATTATTCTTATGAAATTTTGTGATATTGTAGTTTTTAAGTATTTTCAGATGAAAATTTGGATATATGGTCAAATAGACTCAAATTACCTGAAGTTTATAAAATAGATCCAAAAATTACAAAGAAATCAACCTAAAAATAGGATCAAATGCTAGAATAGATCAAGTGGGGACCAAAAATTCTCAAATGGACCTATGCATTTTTCTTTTTCTTTTACATTTATTGTTAAATAGAAATCTAAATAAAATAACTAAAAAACCTAAGAATTTAAACATATTTACTAGTCCATGCCATTACTATCCTACCCAAATTTGACCCAGATCCAGACCCGAAATCCAACCCAACTAACCACTTAAATTTTCTTCTTCTTCTCCTTTCTTCTCCATCCATAGTTTTTTGTCTCTTAAAACAAAATCAAAAAATTTCTTCAACTATCCACCAATTTTCTCTTTCTTATCTCAAATCGATTAACCCATAGTCATATTTAATCAATTATATCTTGCCCATAATCAAATTTCATCTTTTACGTACTAGATTCAAGATAAAGAAGAACACAGAGTATTACTAGTACAACTGAAACTAGTACAACTAGTACAACTCAAACTAGTATAACTTGTACAACTATAGTTAGTACAACTAAAACAAGTATAACTAGTATAAATAGATTAAGTATCTTCTAGACATTATTTGAGAAGTGTTTTTTTATGTGTCATCACAATATTTATTCTCACAAAAAAATGACATAACTTTGAGAAATTATGAAATGGCATCACGTAATTATGAGATGTAAAAAGAAAATGACATAGCTTTGAGAAATTATGAAAGAAAAAGGATGTAGGCAACGATATCCTCAGAACACAACGATGTAATCAATTTCTAGTTGACAAAATAGACTTTTATTGAAATGATATGATTGAATACAATGATAGAACGAGGTCAAGATACAAGGGGAATACAACTAATATCGATTGCAAGGTTAAAAGAATGAGAGAGCTTGAGCTTGAGGTCCAAGTGTGTGGTGTAAGTCTTTATGTTTTCACGTGTCCTATTCTTTGTCTTCCTCCTTCTTCTTATAGCTTCATTCTCGCGAGATCGCCTCAACTGCTTTGATATCGCCAGGATCTCGAATTGACTGATTCCAGCTCGTCGTTGCCTTCTTCTTATTTTAAATTTTTGTTTTTAAAGTGCGAATGATGTTATAAAATAATATGATATAGGACCAATGAAAAGGTTGATCTAATCTTTTTTGCATGGATTTGTCAAAATATATGAAAAGTTTATTTTATATAATATTTATTTGGATAATTAGTTGTTTTACAAGTTGTACTAGTTGTACTGTTTGCAGAAAAAATCATCTTTAGGTTGTGTGGTGTAAGTCTATAGGTTTTCATTTTTAAGATAATTAGTTGTGTGGTGTAAGTCTCTAGGTTTTCGCGTGTCATATTCTTTGTCTTCCTCCTTCTTTGATATCGCCAAGATCTCGGATTGACTGCTCGTTGTTGCCTAGCTAATGGGCCGGTTTGAAATAGAAACATTGAGTTTGCTTTCTCTCCTTGATTGATTTTAGCCCAACAACTGATCGACCAAAATCAGGCACAACAGATAATGATGCATTTACAAGTTGTACTTGTTATACTAGTTTTACTATTTTCAGAAAAAAAAATATCTTCATCTTTTTGCTCTCGAGGCCAAAAACTAGATGCGTAGCCATAAAATTCTTCAACCATTGCTCTAACATATTTTAGAATCATCAATTTGTAAAAATATGATATATGTTTTTCCAAAATAATGTCGCTAACCAAATAAGAGAAACTTTTAAAGTATAAGGTATAGTATGTACCAGTAGATTTACTAGTTGTATATTTCGTATTAACAATATCAGTAATACTAGTTCTGTCAGATTTACTACTTTTAATTTAAAAGTTGTACTAGTTGTACCATAGACAAAAACGATTTATTCAACAATATCATGCTTCATACTTTAACTACATTATATTTAACCTTAAAATCTGACTTATAACGTTAACATACATATTATGTGACTAAACCGAAACATAAAACAATAAAAAAGAGAAAAAGACAGAGAAGAGTGAGAGAGAAAGAGAGGGTGATGGTATACACTTATCATGTTTAGTTGTACGGCATAATACTAGTTATTTCACTTATTTATGTTTACATGTATTTCCCCGGTTAAGAATAAAATCATCAAAATTATGAAAATTGTGTTTAGTTTAAATATACATGCATTTTGGTATAACTAATACAAAAGATATCATCTATGCAATAATATTTAAGAATAGTATAACTAGTACAACTACTCAATATTAGTGTTCAACCACAATGTTTAAAACATGATACACATTTAAAACGTGATCCACATTTAAAATAATACTTAATAAAATAAAAAGTATTTGTACCAGTTTTCTAGTTGTGTCGATTGTACATAATTGTACTTTGGCAGTGAAATGAAAAAAATATTAGTTGTACCACATAAAATATACATTTACCTTAGTTGTACCACTTATTTATGTTTACATACCTTTGCCTGGTTACAATAAAATTATCAATTTTGTAAAAATACATTTCATGTATGTTTTCCAAAAATTATGTGGACAAACAAGTTAACAAACCTTAAAAGTATAAGGTATATCATGTAAACTTATGAAGTTGTGTAATGATTTTCAAATTTTTGTTCCAAAACTTCAAGATAAATTAAGATAAACTTTCTGAGTACATACCAATTGGGATATTTGATTGTAATCTCATATGGAATACCAAATTGGTTTTGTCACTTTCTGAAATGTCAAAGTTATATCAGTTGTATCAGTAATACTCGTCTAATATAAAATAAAAAATTATATAATTATTTATATGTATAGTTTTAAGGGTTGTACCAATATTTTCACATTATAGCTTTGTAAAAATATGTTCAATGTTTGTTTATCATAACAATATAGCTAATATAGTTAATAGTACAAAGTATATAATGTAAAATTAAGAGTATAATGTAATAATGTAATAAAATTTTAAAAAATCTTAAATAAAATAGATAAAATTTTGTCATCATATACCAACTAGAATATTTATTTATTTATTTCATATGTAAATTATAACATTTATATATTAGTTGTACAATTTTTTAATATATTTAGTTGTACGAGTTATACTAGTTGTACTTAGTCGAATGAGAGAATGAGATCATGAAGATTGTGTGGCTGTGAGTGGTTAAGATTAAGAAATAGATAAGGAGAGAGAATGAGAAATATGTGAAATCGTGTGGCTAGGATTAAATATAGATGAGATCATCCAATGGTTCATATTACTTTTTTATTAATGGCAAAACTGTTATTTTTTCCACTTGGTCTATATAGAATAATTTAGGAGGTGTGAGACTGATTTTTGGTCATTTGGTCCATATGAGATTTTGGTCCCTAAAAATATAATAAAGATCCGAAAATTTTCTAAGTACCCAAAAATTATTCAAAAAAACTGTTCTAAAAATATCCAAAAGACCCAAAATTACTTAAAACTAACTCAAAAATATGAAAAATACTTGAAAAGTACTTGAAAAGTACTTGAAAAGTACCCAAAGACCCGAAAACTGAACCAAACCTGTTTGTATATGAATATAAGACCATGATTAACCCCGGGTTCATAGGTGGGGTTCTTAGCGTAATTTAAGAACCGGTTCTTAAATTACGTTAAGAACCCCAACTAAGAACCCGGGGTTAATCATGGTCTAACATGTTTTTACAGGTATAAAATTGTCTACCCAAACTGACCCGGACTCAAAAAAAACTGATCCAAAACTGAACCAAATCTTTTTAAGTCCAAATGTTTAAGATCAAAATATCCTGAGCCCGAAAAGATTCGTCCCAAACTCAATCCGGAGATCCAAAAGCTTAGGCATATAATTCCAATTCCAATTCCACTGAAAAGAGGCTAAAGCTCATTTGAACAGCCCACTGATAAAGAGGCCTTAAGGAAGCCCATTTTCTAACATGTAGATCCATTAACTTGGGATTCAATATATTTAGCAGAAATATAACTAATTGTGTCATAGCAGTTAGTCTCTAAAAACATAATTTGATTACCTAAGAAATTTTATAAGAAAACTATGAATATATAAATTATTCAATTTAATGTAGTTCTTGCTAAGAATTAGATCAAATGTAGTTAGTGAACATTTTGAGACCTTTTTTTACAAATCAGAAACCTGCTAACAAAATTATTAAACATATATCTGATATTGGTTACTTTTTATGAAAAAATATTGATATTTCTTTTTAAAAAAAAACAAATTATATTAACAAGCAAATCAATTTTGTGCTGCTATATTATCGATTTTTAACTAAAGTTTAATAATTTAGTTTTAAAGATTTTTTTGAATTATCAGAAAGTTACAGATTGAAGGTTACAGACCGAAGTCTGTAATCTTATAAATTTAAAACCATATTATAGTATATTAGTTTCATATCTTACGTCATTCGAATCATATTATATAATACTTTTCTAAACGAGGTACTTTTGGTATTTTCTCTATTTCCCAAATGACACATATTATATGCATGTATCATCATTAATTTATTACTTATTTTAATAATAATTAAGCAATTGCTGAGTATTAATTTGCTGTAAATTTAATTTACCAAACTTTATGTAAGCAATAAAAGCACATAATATTTTGTTTAGGGAAGAAAGATAAATACTGGGTCTTATTTGTTCCTATATAATTTGAAAATAACTTTTTCTTTCACGACATTAATGTATTTGTCAAACCATAAAAATATCATACCTTAATTACTAGATAAGCTCACCCCAAAATAAACACTTAATTAAGACATTTAACTTCTTGCCACTATATAAATAGGACAGTGTTTCTGACATCATATGTGCATACAAAACCAAACTAGTGGGTTTGGGAGTCTGACAAAAGATACTGTCTCACAATCTAGGGTTCTTGTAAGATAAAATTCTCTCACAAAGCCACAAAACTTATTGTGATCACACAAAAGAGAGATGGTGATGAAACGCAAAGAGCCTGAGCATCCTAGCCTCTTCCACCTTAATCTGTACTCGAACATTTCTCAGTTTCCAAACGTTATTCAATCTTTAAATCACTCTTCCTTTGACAACACTCGTACTAGGGTTAGTTTATTCGATTTTTCTAAACGCAAACCAGATTTAGAGCCCTTAGCTAAGAAAATTCGTTATAGTCCTGAGCATGGCTGTATGATCATGAATATTGAAGCATCTCCTTCATCTTCGCAAAGACTTGTTCGTGGTAATGGAAATGCTAACGTTCCTGAGATTTACACAAGAGATCTCATTTCAACCATTGGAAGTCGTGACCATTACTCAGCAGATCTTGTTCCAAACTTTGGGGAAAACAGTTCCAGCATCAATGGTTCTAAAGATTGNACATATATATAATGAATTATCAAGACATGTTGTATAAAAAGAAAAACACACTGTAAATCTTACTTATTGTAATGGATTATGGTCGTCAATCCCATAATCATTCCTAATAACCAGTTGCAAATACCAATTCAAAATCCGAACTAAGAACGCAAAATAAATTAAAAATATTTTCAAAAGTTTGCAATTAACTAGATTTTTTTGTGTCAAGAGAAGTCAAAAGAGTACAACTCTTTATCACCATACTTTTTCGTTTTTATACCAACTTTTTCCGGTTGGTGGGGGAGATTGACTCCACAGCTAAACTTTTGAATTATTATTATTATTATTATTATTATTATTTATTTATTTGTAAACTAAACTTTTGAAATATCAGATATCTAAAGTAGATCATTGGTGTTATGTGCTTGACAAACTAAAACATTTAGTACACAATTAATATCGTGTTTTTTTCTTCATATCCATTGCGTATCCTGAATATTTTAAACTCTCGAAAAATAACAAGTCTCTTCCGTCTCTATTTCAATGTATCGACCCTACGTAGATGTATAGTAGACTGATATTAACTTCTTACTAGAGTTTGACCCGCGCTTTCAAAGCGCGGATTATTTTTCAATCAAATATTTTTATAGTTTATAAGATTGTATATGTTTTTGTTTTTAAAATTTTAATATATAAATGATCAATAATTTACCGCTATTATAGTTATTTTGTTAATTGTCGGTTTTCTATAAAAGACATATATGTGTGATTACTTTGATAACACGTACGTTAATTGTCGTTTATATCAGAGTGATAAAAACAATTATAAAGATGAAATAATTTTGATCCGCGTTTTGAAATATTTTACGTTGTAAAATCTAATAAAAACACATTATATGTTTTGTTATGGATGTTAGAATCAGAAAACCCGCTCCACTAAAAACCCGTTCTATTTACGAACGATTACTTTTAAATTTTATCTTGTTTAAACCCGTTTGTTTTATCAAATCTTGTTAAATTTAAGAATCATCTCATATTTTTATAGATTTTTTATATATTAAATTTAAAAAACTATAACATAACATGTCTTATGTAGACCACTCTAATAAAAAATTATCATGTAAAAAATTTATTATGTGTAATAATATATCTTGTATTTTATTAATATATTGTATGATTGATGAAATAACTCATAAATGTATAATCGTAAAAATATTAAAATAACATTTTCAATATACTATAAAAATATAAAATTAGTTAATTTTAAATATTTTCTTTAATATATAAAATTTTAAATTATTTATCAATTAAATATTGTTGATTTAATATTTAACTTTATACAAATTTATAAGTTAAATTATATTGTAAATTTTAAAAGTATTGGTTATTTATGTGTATATACTTTAGTTTTCTTGTATTTCAAAGCGCGAATTATTTTTCAATCAAATGTTTTTATAGTTTATAAGATTGTATATGTTTTTGTTTTTAAAATTTTAATATATAAATGATCAATAATTTACCGCTATTATAGTTATTTTGTTAATTGTCGGTTTTCTATAAAAGACATATATGTGTGATTACTTTGATAACACGTACGTTAATTATCGTTTATATCAGAGTGATAAAAACAATTATAAAGATGAAATGATTTTGATCCGCGTTTTGAAATATTTTACGTTGTAAAATCTAATAAAAACGCATTATATGTTTTGTTATGGATGTTAGAATCAGAAAATCCGCTCCACTAAAAACCCGTTCTATTTACGAACGATTACATTTAAATTTTATCTTGTTTAAACCCGTTTGTTTTATCAAATCTTGTTAAATTTAAGAATCATCTCATATTTTTATAGATTTTTATATATTAAATTTAAAAAACTATAACATAACATGTCTTATGTAGACCACTCTAATAAAAAATTATCATGTAAAAAATTTATCATGTGTAATAATATATCTTGTATTTTATTAATATATTGTATGATTGATGAAATAACTCATAAATGTATAATCGTAAAAATATTAAAATAACATTTTCAATATACTATAAGAATATAAAATTAGTTAATTTTAAATATTTTCTTTAATATATAAAATTTTAAATTATTTATCAATTAAATATTGTTGATTTAATATTTAACTTTATAAAAATTTATAAGTTAAATTATATTGTAAATTTTAAAAGTATTGGTTATTTATGTGTATATACTTTAGTTTTCTTGTATAATTAACAATAATTAATATATTATACTATTTAACTATATTTATTACTTAGTTTAATAATTTTAAAATTTATATTTATATTATTATATTTTTATTGTATATAGGTTGAAATTAAATTAATATTAATATATAATAATTATTTAATAATAATGACGAAAATATTAATTTATATAGATATATTTATAAAGTTCAATATTTTTTAAATAATATATATTTATATTTATAGAAAATATAGCAAGATTTTATTAGATTGTAATCTTTGAAAAAATCTTTATGAATATCTTTTTAGTTAGTTACCATAGTTAGTTGAGAACATATGGTAAGATTTAATTAATAATAAAGTTAAAATTGTATTTAGTATAATCTATAGTTTTTTTAAATTTTTTCACCTAGGATTAAGTATGGTCCAAAAGTTGTGCTTCTGTTTTAATGGTATTGATTATTAGTAGAATTATATGGAAATTGTAGGCAGAAGGTTTACACGTATTCGTAGACGATATACTTCCGTGTTCAAAAAGATAAATAGACGATAGACTTCCATATGATTATGAAATATTGATGTTTTGAGCAAAAAAAACACACACACAATGATGTTAATTAGTTTACTAGATTCGCCGTTGTGCTTATTTCATTAGGTAGAGCATATTAGATAGACCATCTATTGAAGTACAAAAATGAATTAACCATCAAACTAACAGTTAACTAGTTAATGCAACTAGAAACTAATTAGAGAAATACCCTACAATTCACAAAGAAGAAATGACCGAAATATTTCATTAAAGAGGTAAATATACACTTATATCTATAGAGTTAACTAATCTAGACTTAGAATTTAGAGTTAAGGGGTAGGATTTTGGGGTTAAGATTTCCAATTTTTTAAAATAAAAATAAAATTTTAAATTTTTCAAAATAAAAAATTATTTTTGTGACAAAAACTTAAAATAATGATATTTGAGAAAATTATCCAACTAATTAATTTATTATATATAGTCATTTTATATAGTTTTACAAAATTGTCCTTATAAATATACAATCACTTAATTTTATATATGGTCAGCATTAATGATTATTTTAAATGATAATATATCTTAACAAAATCTTCCTGAAAGTAAACAATTAATTTTACTCATAATTAATTATATATAAATAAATACAAATAATGAGATATAAAATAAATATAAAATATTTTTACAATTTCATAAATATTAAAACATATAAATTTTCCCTATCAAAAAATAAGTAGTCCATTTATATTATATATAGTGACTATTTTCAAAAATTTAAACATTAGTATACATGAATAATATAAAATTGACATAAAAACAAATAAAACCTCAAATAATTAATTAATTATAATTTTATATGCGCTAAAATATATTCAATACAAAACAACATTCAAAATTGTATAAAATTGGGTATAATAAGAAATAAAACAACATCCAATACAAATAAAAAATCCAAGGCTAATATAGCAATATTTATGTACAATAAATATATAATATAAGTCTTAAAAGTTAAAACAAACACCCAAAATCTAGTGATTAATTAATTCTTACATCTATACAATATTATCTAATGATAATGTATTAATGTTATGTTAGTGTAGTGTATTAAAAATAATCATGTTAATGTCTACACGTCACAATAGTTAATGCATTTACACGTACAAACAAAAGTAGTTTATGTAAGTTTACTTCCAGTCCAGATAACTATACCTTTTTAATACCAAAAAGTATAGATTCGTTTTCATATATGTTTTAATTATTATGATGAATATTAATTTTTCCTATAAGATGCTATGTAGATGAACAATGAATACAAATACAGTCATTGTTGAAAAGGCCATAAATGTTGGATGTACCAAAATGCGAGCCTAATAAAATCGGTGGTTGGATGTCAATTAAGAACCATATATAGACCTAATCCATTTCTCTTCTCCCTTTATATATATATGCACAAAGGATACTAAAGCCCTTGTCTCATCTCTAAAGCACACTTATAAAGCAAAGCATGGTGGTTAACCAGAAGATTTCGGGTCTTGCAGCCACTATGAACGCCAAGATCATCGGTTCTGGTGAGAGGTCAATGGTATTGGCACACGGGTTTGGATGCGACCAGTCGGTCTGGGACAAGATAATACCGGTTCTGTCCCAATCTTTTAAGGTTTTAGTCTTTGACTGGCTTTTCTCTGGAGCCATCAAAGACCAATCTCTATACGACCCTTCAAAGTATAACTCCTTCGACCCCTTCTCTGACGATCTTATTGCTCTTTTGGAGGAGTTGAAGTTTGGCCCCGTTGTGTTCGTAGGCCACTCCTTGTCGGGAATGATCGGTTGTGCTGCTTCTATTAAAAGGCCCGATTTGTTTACAAATCTTATCCCTATTGCTGCTTCTCCCAGGTAACCTCCCTCTTAACACTTCTCCTTAATTTTAATTAAATTTGGAAAACAAATATTTGTAGAAGCAAGAAAAGTCGTAAAAATCAAAGACATGTGTAATCGTCTCTCTTGGATATAATATCACTTAGGTCTATGTTAGATATATATGGTTCAAATAAGAGAGGTAAATAATGCGTATATATATATCCCGTAAATAAGATGAAGCAAATGACTAACAGTTATAATTACGTTCTAAAGAGAAATATCGATCGCACATGCAATCATAATTTAAAAAGACGTTATACCATCTCATCGATCGTACAGATATTCCTGATGAGTAAGTGTTTCATGAAAGAAGACGAAAAATATGGTTTATGGTAATGGTTTAGCCGAAAATTAATGGATTTTATATGTGGATTGTGTGAAGTTGTAACTGTTGCCAAGTATTGAGCATGTGGCCAGGATCACCTTCTAGCTTGTTAGATGGATATGACATATATGATCCTGTCTTATTTCCCTGCAGCCTATATATGTATTCTACATTGTCTTGTGTGTATTGTGGATTTATATAAATAAACCAATCAAATAAAAGGGACAATTGTCTTAAATAGTTATTTTTAAGTTTTTGTCATAAAAATAGCTCTCCAAAAATAAAATGACCAAAATAGTTTTTTTTTTTTTTGAAATTTGAAACCATATCCCTAAACTCACCCTTTAACTCTAAACTCTAAGTTTAAATTAGTTAACCCTAGAGATATAAATACATATAAATATATTTTTTTAACTTTTAAACAAACTTATTTTGATCATTTTCTTTCTTAAAAACTATTTTTGTGAAAAATAAACTAAAAAGACCATCTAAGAGAATTTCTGAAACATAAGAGTAGATATGCTATATATTGTGGACCACTTATCTTCCAAGCTTTATTCTCCGATATATAAAGTTATTGAATTGGGATCAATTTCTTGAATTATAAATAATTTTTAACAAGGAAAATACAGTTTTTTCTATTAGTCCGAATCATTATCTATGGCCAAAAATATTTACCTAGTTACACCGAAAAATCTTTACCTAGAGCCAACGTTTTAGTTCCAATTTTGTCAAACTAGAATCCGCGAAAAGATGAATTATTATCATTTTTGATTGATAAGATTTTTATTATTTATTATAGTTATAATTGAGAAAGTCGGCCATAAATTAATGCAACAGTTGAGTGTTTGACTATATATTTGTCTATTGCAACGTGCTTATATATAACACAATTTTGATTAAATGATCAAATATAGTAAAGTTAGTACTTCATAGATTAAAATGGAAACTATTAGGTTTATTTTAATTTTAACCAAATTAAATTTTATAGGTATATAAACAGTGAGGATTACAAAGGAGGGTTTGAATCAAAAGACATTGACACCCTCATCACCAACATTGGCTCCAACTACGAGGCTTGGGCGGTTGCTTTCGCCTCTATAGTGGTCGACTCAAGAGACTCTCTCTCTGTCCAAAGGTTCGAGAAATGCCTTAAGAAGATGAAGCCCGAAACGGCTCTTGCTTTAGCTAAGATTGTATTTGGCAGCGACGAGAGAGAGCTCTTGGACCAAGTGTCAGTGCCTTGCCACGTCATACAACCAGGGAATGACGTCGTTGTACCTGTCTCCGTCGCTTACTTCATGCAGGAGAAGATCAAAGGGGAATCGACGGTGGACATTATCAAGGACGCGATGGGTCACTTTCCACAAATGACGTCACATGTTGAGTTGCTTGACGTCATGAGGCGTCTCCTCGAGTTTTGAAGCTTCAATATTATTGCGTCGATATTCTTCTTGTCTATAATATTGTCTTATTACTAAAATTATGAAGTGTGTCCCTTAGTAGTATCTATATAATATATATATATATATATATATATATATATAGTTTGTGTAATTTGAGTGTGTATTTATTGGTACAACAAAGTAATTTCCAGTATAAGCTGAAAGATAAATAAGAGACGATCATAGTGAGAGTAAATGAGATAACTAATTAAACTGTGCATTACTTCGTTGGGTTAAGGTAAACTAAATTGCTTCCTATTGGAGTAATCAGTTTACTTAAAACTAGAATCCTCCGACTATATAAATGTTCATATGTAAAACGTCAACAAGCTGGTGAAAAACATGCATAATCATTTTTCTTAAATTTCAACGACAGTTCTTTGATCTTGTTATTTTTGTAACTGTTTACATGAACCCTAAGATCTTTAACATCTAGACTAATTACATAATATAATTATAAGAGGGATTTGCGGAATACCTTACTTCATCATTGCAGAAATTTTCTTCAATGATTTTGATATATGGAAGATGATCTCTTGATCTTAAGTTGGAGTTAACCATTCTCTCCCACTAAGATAATCTCTTGATCTTTAAGTTGGAGTTAGATCATCTTCTCCTTTGCCTACAACCTTTTTTTATGTGTTTCTCTTTAGATTTTCTTGATGTGTCTTTGTGATGGTCCAAATGCCACTATTTATAGGTACGGAGAGGGACATAGCTTCCTTATCAAGTTTTCATGACTTCCTCATCAAATCGTTTTTACTTCATTGGTAAATTTATCTTTTAATCTCAACCATCCATCAAAATTGAGCAATGACAAGTGTTTAGACTTCTAGAATCATTCATTCATACATTAAACTTGTTCTCTTTTGATGCATTGAACTTACTACAAATGATTTCTTATAATGACACATGTTTATATGAGTCACCTAAGTGAGAAAACTTCTAGAAGATAAATTACTTGTCCTTTAGTAAAGTCATTAAGAAATTAAACTCTTTAGTTATCAATTTATTGGTTACCAAATGTGCATAAGATTAACTACCTCAATAAGAAATAGATTAACATAAGACCACATTATGAAAAAGGAATATTCATTCATATACATAATATTTCTTACATTCTCCCACTTGATCGCTGGTATAATCTCTTAAGATTTCTTATTGAAAATCATAAGGTCTACTTCATTTGTTAAACCTTTGATTTTATTTGGTCATCATAATTGCCTTAGCTAACCTAGTAAACAATGAGAGTCATGGCGGGCACATATTATTTTGCAACATGATTTATTCCATGCACTACTACATTGCTTACTTATCATAGTTAAACCATAAGTAGGAGTTATCATAATGGTCCCTTTTATGTCTTATTTAAAGATTTATTATGTTATCATTAATCCAACAACGATAATGTGTACACACTTTGGAAACATAATTTAAAAGATTCAAAAGTCACTAAGAGCTCATATATTGTCAAATATATGCTAAACATAATCAACCAACTTTAATAGCTATCCATTAGACCCATAATTTTTAGATGTTCTTTAATGTCTTTGGATGTAAAGCTTTCGTAAATATGTTTGTGACCATAAATTTAGTGCCTAATGACAAATTTTTCTCTTTTGAAATCTTACTTTAGTGACATATATCAATCTTAATGTATATATACATGGAACTTTTAGATATCATGTCTTACTTAAAAAAAATATGATTGAATATTTTACGATCACATAAAGAATCGAACACTTAAGGTCTCAGACTCAAAGATATTTTTGCAATCATAGTTAACTTTATAAAAGCCTCAAAAAAAATTGCTATACACTCAGTGTTCTAATTGGATTTTTAAAGTAATTACAACTATAAGCTTTCCCATAATAAGGTATCTCATTTCATGCATGAGATACACATTGCTAAAATTGTAATGCTTAGAACCATTATATCCATTAAAATCTGAGTTTGAAAATTCAATAACATGTGAGTGTGTTGATTTCTTTTATGTGAGCAAGTGATCTTGTTTCTTTTAGATATCTCAAAATTTATTTTAAACTTTTAATTTCTTTAAGTTCCACTTCATTATGTGGATATTTTGTATCCCTTTATGCATATGAACTATATTAGAAGAACACTTCATCATGTTAATCTCTCTAGAACTTTAACAATATATATACTTTCTGAGAAAATCTTAATTGACCGAATTGTTTGTTTTTAAGTCTTTATTGACCAGAATCTCGGAATAAAACTCCAAAAGACTTATCAGTAAGTCTTCCGACGGACTTACCAGTAAGCGATTCTGGTTGAAATTAATTATTTTAAGTTTTTATTGTTAATTGCAAAAGTAACCTAAGCAGACTTACACCAACGGTTGGAAGACTTAATTTTGAAAGTTGAGAAGACTTTCATTGAATCGTTCCTAGAAGTCTTCTGGGAAAGTCAAATTTCTGACACAATTCGGTCAATTGCAAAAACAATCCTGTTTTTTCTTCTCGTTTTTTTTGTTAACAAAGAAATGCTAGGAGACTTCCAGGAAGTCTTCCACTTCCATATAAGTCGTTTCAAAAAGACACCAAGAAAGTCAATTGCAAAAACTAACATGTTCTTTGACCATAAGACTTTCATATAAGTATTCTCCAACGAGAAGACTTATATGGAGGTCTTCTGGACGAACAAATCTGGGTAAAAAACGATTTCATACCTTTACAACTAAGATAATTTGTGTAGCTTCTCCAATACCACAGAAAACGACCAAGTTGAGTGACTCATTCGTTAATGACCAAGAACCATGAGCTTAAATGGCTCTATGAACCTTACAAAATTTTGAATCAAAATGTTGTGTATTTTGGATGAATAAAGAGAGAAAATGAAAGAGATTAAATTTTTTTAGCATTAGAAAGAAAAAAGAAAAGTCAAAACTATTTTTAGAAACATTAAAAGCTTCAAATTGGTTGTTCATGGTGGTTGGTGTATTGAAGCCAATGACAATATTGTAAATACTTGATGAAGATGAGGCTGATATGGTAATACAATCATTTTCAGAAGAAAAAAAATATTAAAGTAATAGAATTTTTGTGAATTATCTAAAATTCTAAGGTGAAAAGGGAAAATCAAAATTTCAAACAAATCATGGGTTGGTTTTGCAATTGATTTCAAGTTTTGAATCACTTTTGTAAAAAGCCCATAACCTTAACTTAAATATAAGTATTTTAAGTTTAAATATTGGACCTACATATATTGTATGCCATATTTAATTAAGAAACACAATGACATCAAAATATTATTTTCTTAAATTTAGGTATAAATATTCAAAATAGATCATTGGAATATTATGCATATTTTCACTATAAACCAAAACCATCCTACACCATATATTATATACATATTTGAATATCATTTTCGTGCATTATATTATTTAATGATAAATTGAATATATACACAAAAATTTAAAAATATTATTTACTATGTCATTTCATACATAATATTGGCATGACAACTACGAGTGTTTAAGAATATCTTAAAATTTATCATAAATTAAATCTTAAATCTAAAATAAAAAATATTATAATAGGTTATTAGTAAAAAAAATAAACTAACTTTTTCATATTAATAAGTTTTTTTATATTATCATTTTTCATTTGAATGACATAATAAAAATTTCATCATCATAATTTTATGTAATCTTAAAAAGTATATGAGTAATTTTAATCAAAAAAATCAAAACATTATCAGATGTTTTGTGTTTTTCGGATTATCGATATCAGATCGCAGGTTAACAACGAGTTTTTGGGTTTTTACCGGATTTTATTGGATTTTTAATTAATGAATTTTTCATTAGATCTGAACAGGATTATATACAAGGTACCATGTTTACCTATTCAACTATGGATATGTGTCATATATGAAAATACTTCTTAAACTCAAACATTATTATAGAACAACTTTTAAATTATTTGTTTTCTAATAAAAAGTTATAAAATTCATGTAAAATTTATCAAAATGGTTCAATAAAAAATATCCATACGTTCAAAGATATTAATAGCTTCTAAACCAAACAGGAAAAAAATTATGTAAATTGATGGTTATAACTATGACAAGAAAATTTCATTTTCAGTTTAAAATCTACAATTCATTTCATTAGTTTATTTTAATAATAAAAACACATTGTTCTTCAATATATGATATCTATACTATTATATCGCACATATCATCTTTAAATATATTTCAAACAAATACCATATTTTAAAGAGAAAAAATGATAAAACATATAAACTCAGTTGTTATGATTCGAAACTAAAATAATGGTAATTTGTAAATCAGTTTTGGATTAATAAATAAATAAAACAAATCTGGATTTTTTAAGCGTGGATTAAAATCTAGTGTATTTTTAAATTTGTTATATGATTTAAACTAATTAGAAAGTAAATTATTATCTAAATGTAGATGGGATCTGAAATTCATTTTGGATTCTCTCCAAAAATCTAGGTATTTAAAAAGATCAAACCCGAATTTAGATAATAAAATTTTACATCCGTCAAAACCAAATTGAATATGTTCATATATTCGAATCTGTATCCAAAATTTGAAAATATATCAAAATTTCAAACTTAATTAACAAATATTTTTAACACATTAATATTTATACATAATACGATCTTATTGACACCCTAAATATGAAAGCTGCTTTGGATTTCACTGGGGCTGGTAAGTTATAAGGTCTAGATGGATTATCGACTGCTTTCTATTAAGCATTAGTGGGATCCTGTTGGAAATTCAGTAACGAATGTTTGAATATTGGGGAATTGTCTTAGCAAAAAAAAATGAAGAGAATACTGGGGAATTGAGCACCCAAGGAAAATTTTATATTGCAATCAAAGACTGGTTCACAATGCTTATCCATGCATTGGTTGGAATGCATTAACGAAATATAGAGTGAATTTGAAGTTGCTTATACAACCATATACTCTCCCATTATATATATATATATAAATAAAATAAAAACTCTCCCATTATCTAAGCTCTGTTTTACAACAATAAATTAAGCCACCATATATCTATCATGATACGATACTAGTGAATGTTTTTTGTCGGCACTAGTCGATGTTTTGAGCTCTATATATATATACAACTATCAAAATTCAAAAAGGGGAATGGAGTTGAGAAACAAAAGTGTGAATGGTAAAAATGTATAGTAGTGAAAAAGAATCAGAAGCACAAAAGCATTTGGACAGGTAAATCAATTTTACATAAAAATTTGGCAATATATATATCCACTGATCTGAACATAGAGCATAAAGATCCTTTTCTCTAGTCTTTACATGTCAATAAGATACGACAGAAAAGAGAACCATGTCTAGATGTTCGAAACTCGTTTAAAAGATCTCAATATTAGGCCACAAAGAAGAGGAAAACCATGAGAAATGCAATCAGTACGAAGAAAATCTTAATCATGAGCCATCGGTTTGACGATATACTGTTGAGATACCTGGCCAATTGGCTCTGTGCACCTTCCACGTTAGCCAATGTATCTTCCATGTTCTGATCGATCCTGCACAAACCAATTTTCAACAACACATTATATTATTACTTCCTTTCCCTCAAATGTTCAATGATTTTTACACACAGTTTGGTGTTGACGAACCTGATAGCGATCTCTCCTTGCTGAGAAACCATGGTAGCTAGTTGTGTGAAGATATTGCTTAGCTCATGGATTGTTGATTCTACGTTGTGTAGAACTTCTGCGCGGCTCTCCATATAAGTGTCTTGCAACGGGACCATCTGTTGTTGTTGCTGTTGACTCTGCTGCAACAATGGAGAAGATTCGGCCTCTCCCTGTCTCCTGTAAATGCAAAACATACAGAAAGGTCTTGAATCTCTCGTAAATGCATCACAACATTCTCAGGGAGATCCCAAGAGAGGTATGTTCTACTTTGAAACAGTGGTTATCGGATAAGTAGTACATCATTACCTTGGGACTAACTGAGATGATGAAGAAGATGAGCTACTTGCCCATGGAAGTGGAGCAGGTTGACTAGCAGCAGGCTTAGAAGCCAAAGGGCGCTGGCGAACAAACGGGTTAGTTGATTCTTTTGAAGGGTTAGAGGTGAATCTTTGCCTTCGAATTTCATGGATCTTCATGTTCTGCAGACCAGTTAATCAACGCCCTCAGCTTTAGCATCATACTAAAGGAAATAAGGAAAGAGTCTTTTCTGAAAAGACTCAAAAGAGAAAAATCAAAAGGGAAAAGAAAGAAAGAAACCTCGGTTCTCAAAGTAAGAACATCTTTAAACTCTTTGGTAGTGTCCATCAAGCGATTCTTAAGATCGTCAACAACAGTTGCTGAGTGAGTAGTTGTGTCTCTAGAGATGGTCCGCTCATCATTATGGGAGTTGCGTACAGCTTGAAGGTCGATCAGAGCGGAATTCAGAGAAGATATCTCTTGTTTGATTACTGCCGTCAGCTCTTGTATCTCCCTTGTGGGATCATCAAAAACTGATGACCTTTTTGCGACTAATCTTGCAACAAAATCACCAAAGCAATATGTTCAAAGTATATGAAAGAAACAACAGCTTCTATTAATTATCAATGCTAAAGGTTCCAAAGACGCACACTTGGAGAATTCACACCATTAAACAAACCGAAAAGGATAAGATCTTCTAGTAGTAATATGTCGAAGACCTACGAAGTTATGTGAAAGTAGACAAAAAAAAATCATGTTTCTCTGCAAGCAATGGAAGTGACTATGCTGCTAAATTTTTAGTTTTTGCTATCATAAACTATGCAAATTCCATCGCTAGTTACATCTTCAGAAACGAGCTTTTGTTTCAAAGAGATCGTTCTAATTCCTAACTCTTAAGGAAGGAAGTTATCGAGATTCACTGTTATGAATGAGCGAATTACTAAAAGTTCTATCTATGCTACAGGTTCCAAAGATGCTCAATTGAAGAATTCACACCACGCACGACAAAAACAGAAAAGGTTGAGATCTATCCCGCTTATGGGGTCAAATCAAAACGTTCCAAGAAGAAAGATTTGAAAATAAACAGTAGTAGTAATGCCGAAGACCTACGAAGTTATGTGAAGTACACAAGAATCATGTTTCTCTGCAAGCAATGGCAGTGACTATGCTGCTCACATTTTAGCATTTGATATCACATATCCAGCAATGACTTAGAACAGCTTTTTGTTTCAAAGAGATCTTTCTAACTCCTCAGCAAGCCAGATTCACGAACGAGTAAGTAAACTTACGTTGAGCAAGCTTCGAAAGCTTCTGCGACGTCTGGTTAATAGCCAAACCGATGACAGCAGCTCTCCTTTTGAACTCCGATTGATTTGCCACGGCGGATCTAGGATCCTCTCTTCTTCCCCCACCACCACCGCCATACGGCACATTATTCGCCGCTGCAGGAGCAATTGATCTCCTCAGAGTTTCAACGATACTGAAGAACTCGTCCGTCCGATCTCGATACGACGATTGCCCATGCCTTGATTGCATTTTCTGCTCTTCCTCCTTCGGATCTGGACTCTCTCTCTCTCTCAGATGCAAAATCTAAGAGAATCAAAACAACAAGCGATGGAGGTTTTCCGATTTGAATCACAATCACCCACCGTGTGAGTGAATCGTAAAATAGCTAAAACCGATCAACGCGTCGGCATAGTTTTCTCATTTCGTCCAACGCGTTTTTATATATCACATTTTGGCCCTCTATTTTTCATGATTTTATAAATGATACCTAAGTTATTGAGAGTTATTTACACTCTAAATCCTTTGAAGGAAAATGTTAACAAAATAGACACTTTAGGATATCGAGAGTTGGAGCTTTTGATGGTCGTCTCTCTGTGGTGATAGATTCCGAAGTGTTGGTGTAGAAGTTGTGGTTTAGTGATCTTTGTCAGTAACTGTGAGTTGTTTGTTAGATCCAGGGAATTCAGGGGCGTCCCTGCAATTATGGAGACCTTAAACAAAAATAAAATTAGGGGCCTATTTAATTGAAAATCTATTCTATTTTTAGTGTTTTTTTATTATTTTGTTTTTATTTTTAACTCACATATTAATAATAAACAGGTTTTAATTAATTTTGACATTTATATTTTTTTTTTACTTTACAAAACAGTAAAACTAAAATTAATTATAAAATTTTATAATAAAATTTAAAAAATGGGGGCCTCTAAAAATGGGGACCCAAAGTCCATGTTTCATGGGGTTATGCCAAAGGACGCCCCTAACATGGATGTTTTAGCCTGTTTTATTGGTTGTTTTATTCTCGCTCTGGTTACCTAGATCACCTCAAGTTTGAGTTATATAATAGATTTTTGTTGTAAAAAAAACTGGTTTATGTAACAAAGTTATAAAGGCAGATTTGTATGCTTATATCTGTTTAATAAATGGGTGTATACAAAAATAAACGGTCATTTCATTTAGTTCGTTTATATTTTTAGAAGTAATAAATAATGACGTTTCGTATCATGTAATAACCTAATTAGACATGGGTATTTCGGGTATTGGTTCAGATAGTTCGGGTAGTTGGGGTAGTTCGGATATCGGGTAGTTTAGGTAGAGAACTATAAAATCTATTTACTACTTGACTATTTTTAGTTCGGTTCAGTTCATGTAGTTTTTGGTTCGGTTCAGAGTAAATCTAAGAACTGAAACATACCCATATTTGTTTTTGGTTCTCATTCGATTTCAGTTTCGGTCAGTTATTTTAGTTAATTCAGGTTAAATATCAAATATTTTGGATAAAATATTAAATAATTAGGATGATTCAAATAAATTTTTAAAAATATTTCAGGTTACTTTGAATAGTTTGGATAAAAAAAGTTTGGATAGTTGAGATAGTTTAGATATCATATGATAATTTAGTTTTCCAAATATTGTTAGATACATTTAATAGATTTTTAAATTATAAAGATATATTTAGTTATATTTATTTATATAAATATTAATATTTATATATATATATATGGGTACATGTTTGGTTCTCGGTTTGGTTCGTTTATTTCAGATATATAAATATAGGAACCATTCGGGTATTTGAGAGTTTTGATCCGGTTCCAGTTTCGGGTATTTCGGTTCAGATCCAGTTCGGTTCTTTGATTCTGGATTTTTTTTTGCCCAGGCCTAAACCTAATGTTCTAAAATCCTAACTGAGTCCCTTATCATTCTTCACCTCTGTTTAGAATTCTTCATCTCAGATGCATTTTGATTCTTGTGTTCCTCTCCGCCGAGTTCCTCTATGTGATACTTGTAAGTTACAAGTTGAAAATGGGTTACTTTCTGATTCTTATTTAATGTATTGGCTTTGATCGATTATCATGGCCTTACTGATTATATGGGTTTGTTTTTTTGCTGGAGAAATTAGTGAAAATTCTTGTTGTGTACTGATGAATCCTAAAATTCACTCAGAAATAGAGTTTTGATCTCTAGAAGCTTTGCCAACAAGTAAGCTAAAGATAGAAAGAGAAGGCTATAATCATCTATGGAAAATGGATTTTTATTGATGACTTAGTAACTGGTACAGAGGATGCTTGACAACAATGGAGATTGTATATAATGAGGGTATAATTTAGCTACGGAAGAATTCGGTCCGCCATTCTTTGGCTCCTCCTTCTCATTTTATAGGTTTTTTCGGCGGATGGTAACGTTGGCGTGATCTCCGAAGCGGACCAGGTGCTTTGATGATGGTCTTTAATGCTCTTGAATTCTTTATGTTTCATGTTAACTTCCCCGAGATCGGTGTGTTTGACTCTTTGAGCCTGGGGTGGACTTTGACCTTTGTAGACCTATGTTTCTTATTTTGCCTTGACGGTGATTGATCTTGGACTTTATCGTGTTTGGTTTGAGATCTCAGACCCGGTCTAGAGCAGGTGAAATACCCGGCTCCAACATGTAAATGAAAGTGACTAAATTGTTTTTCATGTACAATGTATAAAAATTATAGCTTGGTGGAATGATTATCTATTGTGTATTACAAAGATTAGTGAAAATTCTTGTTGTGTGAGTTTTTCTCACTTGTCACTGCCCTTTGTTGATTTAAAGCTCATTGGAGCTTTTTCGGATCATGGCTTTGAGCTGACTTAAGAGTCATCATCTCTAGATGATAGTCTTGCATGATCAACAGATTTGACTTCAATTACGACAAATCTGTTTTGAGTTTGATGTTTGGTTTGAATCTTCATAAGCTCTATATATAGTTCATTACCACAATACTTTTGTTTTTGTCTTACATTTACAGTTTTGATAAGCCATTGGAAACTGAAAGCAATCAAATGTAGTTGTTTAATAAATTCTACTCACCGTTGAGTTTCTCGCCCCCTTTATGAGTTATGAATTGATTATAAGTTTTTAATGATCTTGTTCCTATGGTTTCTTTTCATTTTTTTCAGAGATGGACTTTGAAACTGAGCAAACAATAGTGTTTTTTGATGCTCAACATGAATACTCGGACATGAATGATGAGGATGCTGAATTTGATAAAAATGAAGAATTGACAGAAACAGCAGCAGAAGTTCAAAGTGAAACACAAGCAACTGCATCAACACAAGCAACAACATCAACACAAGAAATGAAACGTCCATGTAAGCAACAAATAAAGGGCTTGTGTTAGATTTTGTGCCTACCAAATGCCGGCCCAAACCCACCCCACAGCAAGTCTTGATGGGCCAGGCATGCGGTCCATGTCATAGGTTGCCATCTTTAGCAACCTATGACCTGGACCGCGGGACTAGCCCGTAAAGGCTTGCTGCAGGGCGGGTTTGGGCCAGAATCTGGTAGGCCCAATTTTTTTTGGCCTTGCGGGCGTGCCTTGTGCGGGAATGGGTTGAATGCGAGACGGGACATAAGTTGACTTGGGGGATTCTAAAGACCCGCAAAACCTAATCTTCATTACGTCTTTACCTAAAAAAAGGAAAGAGAGAGAGGCAAAAAGGTGATTCGGTGGTAGATCTTCACCGACAACCTATGGAGATCCGGTGACGGTGGTATGAGGGTCAATGATGCTTACGGTCTCTCATGTGTCTTTGATCTCCAGGTCTCCACCAGTGGAGCTTCTTCAAGCCACCAATGGAGCTTCTTTAAGTTGTTTTGTTTTCATTACTTTGATTTGGTGATTTTCTTAAATTATATTTGGTTAAGACTTAACAAAGAAGCATAGATTGATTCGATATATATATAATCATCTTATTTTCTACATAAACTTTAAGTAGGGACAATAGACCACAAAGTACCATAACAATGTGTGCATGCCATAACAAAGACTATACATAAAACCATACTGACTGATCATGTTCTCTTCATCTTCAAAGTGCCATAACAAAGTATAATATACCACAAAGTACCACCAAAATGTGTGCATGCCATAACAAAGATTAGAAGATCGCACGTCCCGCGGGCCAACCCGCAAAGGCCTACATATATTGTAGGGCGGGTTTGAGCAGCCATTCCAAAGACCGCGGTCCGTACGGGCCTGACCCGTTGTGACCCGCTTTAAGACGAATCCGCTGCAGTACGGGACGAGACGGGATAGAATAACCTGTTCGCCATCTCTATAGGTTGCCATCTCTATATATCACCTTCGACAATAACCATTTTTCAGCAAATCACAATATTTTATAATATTTTTTATTTTTTATTTAAATATTGGAAATTTTTAATTTTTGAATTTTATTTTTATTTTTTGAATTTTAGAAAAATTTAGTATTTAGTAAAAGAATTTTATAAAATTTTAGTTTTTACTAAAAATTGAATTTCTAGTTTTTAATTTTGTGAATTTTGTTTTATTTGGTATTTTGAATTTTCTATAATATTTTTAAATTTTAAATTTTGATTTTTGATTTTATCTATTTTATTTATTTATATTAATTAAAATAACTAATAGCTATTTGTAAAAAACTACAGCACAATTTGGTTTTACCATCAAATGAATAAAACTATGACTTGACTGATAAGTAAATTAGTTTCAATGTTTAGTATGCTAATAAAATTAATTTCATTGTTTATAGGGTTATGTGTCAACTTTGAACTTTTATCATTTTCATGATTTAAAATGTGATTTTACCTAACTTAAAGTATAATATGATTAACTGAATTCATTTGTAAACTATTCTTTTCTTTGATAATATTCCCCTATAACTGTAGATTCCCTTACTTGATATATATTCATTGGTGAATCTGCCGGTAACCATACTCCAATATTCAGAAGACAATATTTGTTTTTGTAAACAAGGCAATCCAAGTTTACTGATACCATTTATTCGTTAGACAAAGTAATTTACGTCTCACATTCTCCCCCTCAAACTAAGGACCACACTTATCTCGTGTGTTTTTCCTTCATCGAATCATCTTGGCACCACCTTGTACCAGTAATCGCAGGGCTTCCTTTGAGAATGTTTCTCCACAACATCTCGTTCCTTTGAGAATATTCTTCCCACGACAACACATGTTCCATGATCTTCTGACGTTTCTGCCACATACTTCCTCTTCCAATTTGAAGGGTCCCATTCCTACTCGAAAGGTATTTTGGTCTTCTTGCAGATTTATCGTCAACCACTCTTGATACCAATTGTTGGGATTGTGAAATGAAATCCCATGTCCAACTATTTATTGTCTAATTAGTACGATATTGTCCACTTTGTTGTTTTTGATTAGCTGAGAACTTTGATGGGAGACTCTAAGGCGTTGGTGAAGATGAAAGACAATGTGCCTAACGCCGTTGTATGTCCGATGCTCAGCACAACGAACTATACGGTGTGGGCAATACGTATGAAGGTGCTCCTCCGTATACACAAGGTATGGGAAGCGATCGAACCAGGATCAGATGATGAAGAGATGAACGATATTGCAACTGCACTCCTGTTTCAGTCTATCCCTGAGACCCTATTAATGCAAATTGGTGATCAAGGATCTCCTATGAATATGTGGGAGGCGTTAAAGACAAGAAACCTCGGAGCAGAGCGTGTGAGAGCGGCTCAACTCCAGACTCTAATGGAAGATTTTGATCGTCTAAGAATGAATGAAACAGAGTCAGTAGATACCTTCTCGGGAAAGCTATCTGAATTTGCATCACATGCAACTTCTTTAGGGAAAAGTATTGAGGAACCGATAATCGTGAAGAAACTACTAAATAGTCTACCTCAAATCAAGTTTATCCATATAGCTTCATCTCTATAACAACTTTTAGACTTAGAGACAACGAAGTATGAAGATATAGTTGGGAGATTAAAAGCCTATGAAGAATGGATAAAAGAGGATGTAGCACACGAGAAAGAAAGAACTCTTCTTTTCTCTCTCTGAGAATTCATACGAGAATAACAGAGGAAGAGGGAGAGGAGGTAATCGTGGTCGTGGACGTGGCAACAGAGGTAGAGGGCGAGGAAGACACAGTACACAAGAGAGAAGCAAAGAGAAGAAGGATTACACTCATATTGAGTGTTATAATTTCCAAAGAAGGGACACTTTGCCTCCGTTTGTCCTGAGAAGAAAGATGACCAGGAACTCAATAAGAATGAGACAGAGGTAGCAGAAGCTGCTCTATATTTACATGAGGTTGTGTTCCTTAACGAAGAAAAATTCTACCGAAGTCACTAGAACCAAGCAAGAAAGAAGACGGTATGTGGTATCTAGATAACGGTGCGAGCAACCACATGACTGGCGAGAGATCCTACTTCTCAGAGCTCAACGAGAACATTAAAGGAAAAGTTAAGTTTGGAGATGGTTCATGTGTAGACATAAACGGTAAAGGATCCATTCTCTTTGAAGCCAAGACAGGGGAACAAAATCTCCTAACCGATATATATTACATACCAGACTTGAGAAGTCATATACTAAGTCTAGGTCAAGCAACTGAACAAGGCTGTGACATAAGGATGAAAGAAAATTACCTGACTTTGAGAGATCCAAGCGGGAGACTATTGGTGAAAGTTCTTAGAGCTCCTAACCGTCTGTACAAGATATCACTCAAGGTCGGTAAACCTACATGTCTACTCGCGAAGATAAAGGAGGAAACTTGGAGATGGCACGCTAGACTCGGCCATATCAGTTTCAGAACGATAAGGGCCATGGCAACTCATGATATGGTTCATGGCTTACCTGAAATACACGAAGAAAAGTAGTTGTGTGACTCATGCTTGGTCGGGAAGCAAACTCGGCACAGCTTTCCTGTAGCAACATCATATAGATCATCAGTTGCTCTCGAGTTTTTACATGCGGATCTTTGTGGTCCGATATCGCCGGCAACACCAGCTCACAACAGGTATATATTCGTCACTATTGACGACTGTACGAGATATATGTGGTATATCCTGTTGAAAGAAAAGAGTGAAGCCTTTGACAAATTCAAGGATTTTAAAGCTCTTGTTGAGAAGGATGAAAAAAAGACAATTGGAACACTCCGTACGGACAGAGGAAGAGAGTTCATGTCAAAGGATTTCCAAGAATTCTGCAATAAACATGGCATTAAGCGCCATTTAACAGCCCCATATACTCCACAACAGAACGGAGTTGTGGAGAGAAGGAATCATACTCTAATGGAGATGACTCGAAGCATGTTGAAAGCTATGAAGGTACCAAATTACATGTGGGGAGAAGCCGTGCGACACACAACATATGTGATCAACCGAGTCCCTACTAGAGCTTTGAAGAATAAAACTCCATACGAAAGCTTGAAAGGAAGAAAGCCGAACATAAGTCACTTCAGAGTCTTCGGTTGTGTAGCACACACCAAGGTAGATTCAGTTCATCCAAAGAAACTTGATGATTGCTCTCAGGCTCTAGTCCACCTCAGAATCGAATATATAATCCTACTTTCAGAAGGATAGTCATAAGTCATGACGTAATCTTTGACGAGAAGAATTGTTGGGATTGGAAGGGAGATACTAAGGAAGGTCAATACGACCCTGGAATGTTTCGTATGACGTTGGGATCAACTATAAACGAAGGGAATGGTCCGTTTGTATCCAACACACATCAAGAAGAAAGCACTGATGCAGAAACAGAGCAACAAGAAGTCGACTCAGATGTAACACACGCAGAAGTAGAAGATGATCAGAGCTCAACACAGGAAGTAAGGCGCTCAACTCGTCAAGTCAACAAACCTAGCTATCTAGACGATTACATTCTACTTGCTGAGGTAGAATGTCAGCTCCTTCTTCTTTCAATGAGCGACGAGCCGATCAACTTCAAAGAAGCTAAAAGCAGTATGCAATGGACCAAAGCATGTGAAGCAGAGATCGACTCTATCAACAAGAATAAAACATGGACGCTAGTTGATAAGCCACACAGAGTCAAGATAATTGGTCTTAAGTGGGTCTTTAAGATCAAAAGGAATGTTGATGGAACGATTAACAAGTTCAAAGCGAGACTTGTAGCAAAAGGATACATACAAGAACATGGGATCGACTTTGAAGAAGTATTTGCTCCGGTGGAGACAATAAGGCTCCTGATTGGTTTAGCTTCAGCAAAAGGATGGGAAATTCACCATTTAGACGTCAAAACAGTGTTTTTACACGGTGAGTTAAACGAAGATGTCTATGTGTCTCAGCCTTAGGGGTTTGAAAAGAAGGGAGAAGAACACAAAGTTTTCAAACTCTCTAAGGCTCTATATGGATTAAGGCAAGCTCCTCGTGCATGGAACACCAAACTCGATCAAATCCTTAAGGAAATAGGATTTAAACGGTGTGCAAAAGAAAACTCTGTATACCAAAGAGAAGAAGGAAACAAACTTCTCATTATTGCCGTATACGTCGATGACCTCTTTGTTACAGGAAATTCAGCAAAGATCATAAGAGAGTTCAAGACGTCGATGTCGCAGAAGTTCGAGATGTCTGATCTCGAGTTATTGACGTATTACCTCGGCATAGAAGTAAAACAGAGCTCGACTGGTATAATAATAAAGCAAGAAGCATATGCACGTCGTATACTAGAAGAAGCAGCAATGGATGGATGCAATCCGAACAGTGTACCAATGGAGTTTGGTCTGCAACTCTCGAAAGCACCATACGAGAAGGAGATAGATGCGTCACAGTATCGAAGGAAGATATGGTGCTTAAGATATCTGATGCATATTATGCCCGATATGGCGTTTGCATTCGGAATCCTTAGTAGATATATGCAGTCACTAAGAGAATCACATGGGAATGCACTGAAGCAAGTTTTAAGGTATCTACAAGGAACTCTAGGACTCGGAATTGAGTTCAAGTGAGGAAGATCACAAAAGCTCTTAGGATACAGTGATAGCAGTCACAACACCGATCCAGATGATGGAAGAAGCACGACTGGTCATCTGTTTTGTCTTGGTAATACACCAATCACTTGGTGCTCTCAGAAGCAAGACACGGTGGCTCTATCTTCTTGTGAAGCAGAATTCATGGCTGCAACGGAAGCTGCGAAACAAGCTGTCTGGTTGCAAGAACTCTTAAGTGAAATAACAGGAAGAGAGGCGGAGAAGATTGTGATTAGAGTCGACAACAAGTCAGCTATTGCACTAGCTAAAAACCCAGTCTTTCATCGCCGAAGCAAGCATATTCACGAGAGGTTCCACTTTATTAGAGAGTGCGTTGAGCGTGAACTCATCGACGTAGAACATGTACCAGGAACAGAGCAACGAGCGGACATCTTAACAAAAGCATTGGCGAAAAATCAAGTTTGCAGAAATGAGAGAGAAGATTCAAGTCCAAGACTTCACTAAGAAAGCATTGAAGCTTAAGGGGAAGTATGTTGGATAAGATTCAAATAAGTTGCTTAGACAGCAAGTTATTCTAAAGATAAAGATGAATAACTAATAGGTTTAGGATAAAGATAAGACTTCCTAGATCAAGATGTAATAGGATAAGTTAAGGGTTTCTATTACCTATATAAAAAGATCTAATGTAAGAGGATCTAATAAGAAAAAGAAAGTTAAGAAAGATTAATAAAACAAAGCAAGAGTTTTATTACGTTTGTGTTCCTGGCTACTTTATTATCATGTCTTTGAATAACTTCATAAATACACATAAACAAATGACGACTCATCTGAAATCTTGGCTGAAACATTACCTCAGGAAACAAAGGATTACATGAAAAATAATCACTGAATAAATTGTGAGAAGCATTTTCTCAGTCACGATTGATTACTGTATGGCCCGGAATAGATCCTCCATGAAAAGCCTCCACGTTAAATAGGTTTTGAGCAATGAGAACAATTTTGTTTGCGGTAATTTGAGTTAGTGTTGTTTCTCTATATCATCACAAATTATTATCTGAAGAAGAAGAATGTATTTGAGATGAATTATCCGAGTTAAGATTTATCTTTTATAAGTAGAAATAAACAATAATTATGATATTGATTGTATTTCAAACATGATACCCATTTTAAAGTCAATTCATGTCCAATCATAGAAACAATCTAATCTGTTGAATTTCTCCAGCCCAAAATCTAACTATTGTATTCATTAATCATCTTCTTACATAATTTATCACTTTTTAATAAAAAGAAGGAATAATCTTAGCCGTTAATTTTTTAAGCCAAGATCTAAAAATTGTATTCATTAGTCACATCATGTCTTACATAATTTGTCACTTTCTACCAAAAAGACAACACAATCTTAGCCATTGGATTTTCCGGTCAAAATCTAACCATTGCATAGTTAGTTACTTCATGTCTTAAACCATGATTATCTGGGGTTTCTTAAGGTGGGGTTATTAGCGAAAGTTAAGAAACTGCTACTTAACTTTTAACTGAAAAAGTTAAGAACCGGTTCTTAAATAAGGTAGTTAAGAACCGGTTCTTAACTTTTTCAGTTAAAAGTTAAGAAACAGTTTCTTAACTTCCGCTAAGAACCCCACCTTAAGAAACCCCGGATAATCATGATCTTACCTAATTTATCATTTTCTACCAAAAAGACAAAATAATCTTAGCCGTTAAATTTTTCTAATCAAAATCTAACAATTGTATTCATTAGTCACTTCATATCGTACATAATTAGTCATTTTCTACCAAAAAGACGAAACAATCTTAGCCATTAATTTTTTACAACCAAGATCTAATTATTACATTCATTAATCATTTCATTTCATGTATTACATAATTTTCCCTTTATAACAAACAAATGAAACAATGTGAACAGTGGAATTTTTCAGCCAAAATCTAACCGTTGCATTCTAGTAACTTCATGTTTTACATAATTTGTCATTTTCTACAAAAAAAAAAAAGAAACAATCTAAAGCGTTAAATTTCTCCAGCCAAGATATAATCGTTGCTTTCTCTTTCACTTCTCTATATAAATGTGTACTACTCTTTGAATAATAACACATCTGCATTTTGTTTTCTTTAGTGATGCTTCTAAAATGACTACAATTCGCTTTGCTTCATATTCTATTGAAGAATACACATTTATGTCATGTGTATCTTGATGTTTTACAAAATTCAATCATAAAGATAATCACATATCAGTTTGAGACAAGAGTTCAAGTTTAATATTAAAAGATCTTTTTTGCAGTCAACCAAAACCAAAAATATCCCTTCAAGCTCGAATGATAATAATGTTTGTTGCAGTTTCCAAACTAAGGGGATGTGCTAACCAAATTTAAAACAAGATTTCTAGCGGTGCTCCTGAACAATACATTGTAAGTATATATACATACTCTCTTAATCTCTACTAATTTATTATACTTGCTAACTTATGTATTATTTTCTTTGTAAATATTAAACCAAGTGAAGATAGTACTAACATGAGATGAAAAATATAAGAAAGAGTTGATGCACTGCAAGAAGAAGTTCAAAATGTTATGTCATCTCCATTATTTCAAGATGATTCATTGCCATCACCTGGTATGAATTTATTTGATCAAAATATGAATAAAGTTAAGATACCATTTTTTAATTTATCTCAGAGAGACGGAGACCTACGGTGTGAAAAAAAAAGAGAAGACAACCATCCGATGAATAATTTAAACAAATGATGGAGCAAAATTATAAGCTTATCAAAGCTATTGCTAAATGTACTTCTGAGAAGAAGAGCATCGACAAAGGTAAACCCATATCATGGATCACAAAATCAAGCAACCCAAATTCAAGGAGAACACATTTAAGAAGAACATGTTTAAAGCCAAATATTTCAAGGTGAAACCAAATATCACAAGCTGATCAACAATATTTTTCTCAATACTATCATTACATTAGTGGAAATGAGTTTTCTAATTTTCAATTAATGTTTGAACTTACATTATGTTGTTTAATAATATTCTGTTGCATTTATTTTTTATGGTTGTTTTGTTTTAGTTTTGTAATTTTATGTTTCCAGTGTTTAGTTTCAAAATGTAATTTTCATTTTATCATACCAAATTGCGTATTAATTTATATTTCTATAAAATATTAGTTACAATTACAATTTTATATAATAAACCTATAAAAGTATATATATGATATTTTATTATTACAATTTGATATAAGTGATAATACTCATTTTGTAATCATTAATTGTTTTTTTAATTAGTATTGTGAAAATGAAAATTAAAATGGAAAATAATATGACTTATTTATTATTGGGAAAATTGCCAAAATCAACCTAAAACTTGAATTCAAATGCAAAAGTGTACACAAACATCAATCAAATGCAAAAGTAACCTAAAAGAGTAGTGAAATTACAACAGGCCCCTTATGACCAAAAAAAAAGTGTATGCGTTTTTACCTTCATAGCCTATTTAAGTCTTCCGTGTTTTTTAAGTCTTCTGCGATTTTGTAAGTCTTCTGAGAAGACTTACATGTAAATCTTCTCGTTTAGTAAATCTTAAAAATAATTAATAAATTACATAAAAAATATTTTGATGTGGGAAAAATCTAAATCATGTAATAATAAACATTTGTAAGTGATATAAAATAAAATCTGGTAAAATTGGATTGTTTTCAACATAGATGAGTGAATGTATCATCTCATGATATTCTTTGGTCTAGGGTTTGGAAACATATGTGCTAGTATTGTATGTATCTTTAGGGTTAGATTTTGGAAGCCTAACTAATTTTTTTCAAAAATCGTTTTTTACATATATTTGTTTAGTTTTGTGTATATTAAACAGTTTTGGAGTTGATTTTAAGTTTAGTGTAGGGTTTACTGATATTTAGTTTGGCTTTTTGTTTAGGGTATTGGAAGACTTAAGTCTCTTAAACATATTACACTAGAAGACTTAAATGTAAGTCTTCTCGACGTATTAGGGTGTAA
>MU106147.1:94915-106780 GCA_012274485.2 Sinapis alba | reverse complement strand
AAAAAAATCGAAATGCCGGAGAAGACTTACAAGTAAGTCTTCTAGGAAAAAAAGGTTTGTTTTGCAATTGACCGAATTGTGTCAGAAAGTGGACTTTCGCAGAAGACTTACAAGTAAGTCTTCTGGATACTATTCAAGTAAAGTCTTCTCAACTTTCAAAATTAAGTCTTCGAACCGTTGGTGTAAGTCTGCTTAGGTTACTCTTGCAATTAACAATAAAAACTTAAAATAAGTCATTTCAACCAGAAGACTTACAGGGAAGTCTTCCGACAGAAGACTTACGAATAAGTCTTCTGTCGTAAGTCTTTCTTGACCAGAATCCCGGAATAAAACTCCAGAAGACTTATTACTAAGTCTTCTGTCGGAAGACTTCCCTGTAAGTCTTCTGGTTGAAATGACTTATTTTAAGTTTTTATTGTTAATTGCAAAAGTAACCTAAGCAGACTTACACCAACGGTTCGAAGACTTAATTTTGAAAGTTGAGAAGACTTTACTTGAATCGTACTCAGAAGACTTACAAGTAAGTCTTTTCAGAAAGTCAAATTTCTGACACAATTTGGTCAATTGCAAAAACAAACCTGTTTTTCTAGAAGACTTACGTGTAAGTCTTCGCGTTTTTTTTTTTTAACAAAGAAATGTTGGGAGACTTCCAGGAAGTCTTCCCACTTCCATATGACTCGTTTGAAAAAGAAAACAAGAAAGTCAATTGCAAAAACTAACCTGTTCTTTGACCAGAAGACTTTCATATAAGTCTTCTCCAACTAGAAGACTTATATGGAGGTCTTCAGGACGAACAAATCTGGGTAAAAAATCGATTTCATACCTTTACAACTGAGATAACCTGTGTAGCTTCTCCAATACCACAGAAAACAACCAACTCGTTAATGACCAAGAACCATGGGCGCCCCACTCGTTAAATGAACCAATTTTGAATCAGAATCTTTTGTATTTTTGGATGATTAAAGAGAGAAAGTGAAAGAGATGAAGTTTTTTAACCTTTACAAACGAAAAAAAAGTCAAAATCTATTTTTAGAAGCATTAAAAGCTTCAAATTGGTTGTTCATGGTGGTTGGTGTATTGAAGCCAATGGCAATATGCCAATGGCAATATTGTAAATACTTGATGAAGATGAGGCTGATATGGTAATACACACATTTTCGAGAAAAAAAAAATTTACATTAATGACATTTTCGTAAATTATCCGAAATTCTAGGGTGAAAGGGAAAATCAAAATTTCAAAAAAATCAGAGGTTGGTTTTGCAATTGACTTCAAGTTTTGAGTCACTTTTGCAAAAAACCCTTTATTATTTTTATTATAAATTTGAAATAATTAATAATAATTATTTAAATATATTACTAAGTGAAACATAATAAATATATAATTTTAATGTTTGGTGTGATGAATAATGTTATACCAAATTTAGTATAAAACTATTTACAAAATACCAAATTTGGTGGGACGATGTTATTTTTACAACTTCATTAACGATGATATTACACTAAATTTGGTGTTTTGTATTATAATTACAAAACATAATTATTTTATACATATCTCACTCCACACAAACTCGAGTTATCACTTAATGTTTTATTATCGAACAAAATTTGAAATTAAAATAAGATTGAATCTTTGATAAGTTTTTCAGGTACAATGGTATCATAAAAAGTATAACAAATTTACATATTTTTTATCATCATAATTTTAAAATTTATAACTTTTTCAACACTGATAATGAAAATGATTTTGACAAATATAAGATATTCAGAACGGTGAACATAATTTAAAAGGTGGAAAAATGCACACAGTTTATGATAAAAATTCTGAATAAATATGGAAAACAAATTAGTATAGATTTTGACATCATCATTAAACTATACCTTAAAATTATACATATTACTTGTGAAAATAGTTTATATTGCAATATGTTATAGTTATATTTTTATCTTTCAGTATATATATAATCATGTTATAGAGAAAATTTCATGTCGTGATAAAAATATATTATAGTATATAATTAATTAAGATTATACTTTCGTAATTCTTTTGTTTAGAAAACCTGTCAGTTTAATCAAATTATTATTCAACAATTTTATGTATAGTGTTGTGAAAGTATAATCGTCCACGGAAAGAGAAAAATTCTATAGCATAAAATTTATGAAGGTAAATGTCATAAAATATAATAAGTAATATAGAAATTTATCATTAAGAAATTACTTTTAATTATATAATTTAACTTATTTCATTTATTTATTCTCAGTTACTCAAAAAATCCACTATAATTCACATTTTTTTTTACTTTTCTTATTTTTCTTTAAATATTTATACTTTTAATTACTCTCAATTACTTTTCAGTTTTTCATCTCTCCAAAGAAGAAATTTCCGGATGTCGAGCCATCGTCTATTGGCTTTGAGACACATTGTTGAGCCTTTTCTAATATTTTGTTTCTTTGTAAGGTCCTCAGCCTCCTTGTTGTGAGATGAAGCGACGTGTCATGAGATAAAGCGACGGGCTCCTGTCGAGTGGTGGTTCAATGTAGGTGTGTTTATTCCAGATCTGAAGATGTGATGATGCAGCAATCCCGCTAATGGCTTCCTATTCTGATGTTGTAGATCTTTGCATATCTATGGCATTCATTGGAGTAGGTGCGTGAAGCGCCAATCTTTGGTCTTCGGATGGAATCAGGTTGTTTTGTAGCGGTAGAGCAGTGAGTCAAGTGGCTCTTGTTTTTGATGGTTGTGGGATATGTTTCCGGCTTATTATCTTTCACGTGAGTCGAGTTTTTTAGATTGGTATTACTTTGTCAAGTTTAGTCAATTCCTAGGTTGTTGTCTAATGGTTTGGAGTGGTTTGACTAGTTTCGGTTTTAGTGGCCAGACTTTCGATGTCTCTATGCTTGGTGTTTGACCATTTCTCTAGCAGATTTTCCTACCTTTAGTGATTGTTGTAGTGATATTTTGTTGATTTGTTTTGTTCACGGCTGTGTTTGTTGTGGGTTTCGATCGGCGAGGCTTTATCTTTTCTAGAGGTTGGTGTTGGACTTCTACCTTAGTAAAAAGCGGGCTCCTAAAGTACATTGTAACCGTATCTGAAAAATGTGTGGATCGTATAGTGGTTTTTCTTGTCGAATTTTGAAGTATTGGATCTTGGATATAAGTGGTGGATGCTATCGTTCGGCAGGCCATAGACGGTATCAATAGATCCAAAGAAGTTTTAGTGTCTTGGTTACTAGAAGTGATTGATATCGTTCGGTAGGCTGAGAGCAGTAGTGACATATCCAAATCATTGTTCTATGCATAGTTTTAAGGTTTGATGCGTTGATTCAACATATGCTTGTGTGTAAGTGGATGTCGATTATCTTGTGATAGTTGCATATTATGGTTTTTATGTTTTGTTTTGGTTGTTATTTTAATATAGATTCTAGTTCTCTTCTTGTGGTTCTTGAAAGTTTTTTGTTTTCCACAAGTTTATGTATTTAATCTTGTATTATTTTCTGAATGAATATTATCAGATGGAAAAAAACAAAAAAATTTACTCTCAATTATTTTTTATGGGTCTGAATCTCAGTTAATGTTCACCAACCAGACTCCAGAAGAATATCATAGACAAATCTGCTTTTTTTTTGCATCACTTTAACAAGAAATAAAAAGGAAAGTTTAGTACTTGGACGTATTAAAAATACCTGTGCTGACAATCAGTAGTTGGACCTTTAACTTCGAAGTTCCCGTACGAATCAATACCCACCAATGGGAATTGAAGCAAACTTATCTAAGATTCTATAGAATTTACCTAAAACCGTAGAACTAGTAAAAGTTCCCAAAACGTTTTTACTTTAACCCCTCATTATTTCAAAAATTACAATAAAACCCGGTCCCACCCCCAAATAGAGGAAGACGAAAACCCTTTTCGAGAAAAAAAAAAGTTGAATCGTTACCGCCAAAGGAAACAAAAGAAAAAAAGCAGATGACTAATCATCTTCTTCTTCCCTCCATGGCAAAATCTCTCTGCTAGGGTTTTCGATCTCACTCTCAAGTAAAATCCTGTTCGTTCTTCTTAATTCAACCATGGATATGACTACTTGCGTCGGCAGAAGAACTCGTTCGAGGACGGAATCGTACTTGAACTCACTTCTGAATAAAACAAAGGGGATTTCCGTGGAGAATCAATCTAGGAGTAGGATAGAGAGGCGGAAGAAGAGAGATTCCGCGCGTGATGCTGTTTCTCCGCCGAAACCGAAACGTCGACGTGAAAAGAAGAGGAAAGATGACGATGTCGAGTTCGTGGAGACTATCTACCCAGAAGGTAAGCATGATGATGATGTTGTAGGTTCATCATCAGTGATTGCTCCTAGTTTAGAATCCAAATCGCCTGATCGAGATAGGGTTTGTGATGAGGAGAAAACTCCCGATGATGATTGCAGTGTCGATTGTGATGTGGATGATGCTGATTTGAGGGGTGAGGAGAAGGTTGCAGAGACGGATGAGGTTATGAGTCTAAGCTCTAGTTCTGAAGAAGAAGGCTCTGTCGAAGACTTAGGAACTGAAGTTTGTTGTGAAGATGACTATAGTGATGGAGAAGAAGATGTTGAGTCTGACTCGTCTGATTACATGGAGGAAAGCTCAGATTCTACTTATACAGGGAGCTCTGATAGTGGTTTTGATTGTTCTGATGATGATGAGGTTGGTGGTGATGGCAGAAACACTGCAAAAGTGAGGAATAAGAGTCCAAGTGAAAGAGTATATAAGAGGGAGAAGCGGAAGAATTATTATAGGAAGAATGATTTGGATGTATTTAGGCTTCTAGCAAAATCTGTTTGGGATAGAACGAAGATTTTCGACCAAGACATCTTCTCCGGGGACGACGAGGACACAGCAGAGGTTGATACTAGAGAAGATCCTATAGTTAGAGACAGCTCAAGTGAATATCCTGTAGTTAGAGAGAGGAAACGAAGGAGATACCATAGGGAGAAAAAGAAGAACCACTTGAATGTGACTGATCAGCTAGGAGACACATTTTGTGAGGATGGTGAGAGTTTTGATGTTGGTGGAAAACCGTGGGTTTCAACTCATGTAAACCTTAGATTTGGTTGTGAGGAGGAGCCTGAGCCAATCGAGAAAACAGAAGAGGAGAAAGAGATAGACAGGTTATGGGAAGATATGGCCTTAGCTTTATCATTGGAAGGTGTACACTCTTCTACTCACTCTAGAGTAAGAATACTATTCTCTGGTTTTTCTTTTCCTGATGATCATGCTTTTTTTTTGTCACTGTTAAGACATGAAATTGAATCTTTTGCTTCAGAGTGGAGATGTGTCATGTAGCAATGGGAAGCATGACTTCGTACTTGATGAAGAAGTTGGTCTAAAATGCCGCTACTGTTCTTATGTCTCCGTCGAGATCAGAGATGTCTCGCCTACTATGGTAGCATTCTTTGTGCTAAAAAATACTTATTACTTGTTGTTATTGTTTTCAGTTCTTAACATGTTCTTTCTTTCGTCTGCATTGTGCAGGACAAGTATCGTGCTAATATTAATGACAAGAAGACATGCAGTGACAAAAAGGGTAGTCATTTACTTGACAGCCTTGATTTTGAAGCTTCAGACGGAAACAGAGATATGGAGTCTTTGAAAAATACACACGGAACAGTCTGGGAATACATCCCTGGCATCAAGAATACTCTGTACCCACACCAACAAGAAGGCTTTGAATTTATGTGGAAGAACTTAGCTGGGACAACAAAACTTGACGAGTTGAAGAGCTCAGTAGGAAAAGAAAGTGGTGGATGCATTATCTCTCACTCGCCTGGAACTGGTAAGACGCGTTTGACCATCGTGTTTCTTCAGTCATACCTAGAACAGTTTCCAGAGAGCCATCCTGTGGTCATAGCTCCTGCAAGTTTAATGCTTACTTGGGAGGAAGAATTCAAAAAATGGAATTCAAACATTCCATTTTATAACATGAGTAGTCAAGATTTCTCAGGGCAAGAGAACCAATCAGCTGTTTCACTTCTAAAGGGAAATAGGCACCTTAGGAGAAACAAGGATTCTGTCCGTATGGTTAAGCTATATTCTTGGAGGAACAAGAAAAGCATTCTTGGAATCAGTTACAATCTGTACGAGAAGCTCGCGGGGAATAGGTGCGCTGGAGAAGTACAAGAGTTTAGAAAGATGTTACTAGAATTGCCCGGGCTGCTGGTCCTTGACGAAGGCCACACACCAAGGAACCATAATAGTTGCATTTGGAAAGTGCTCACTGAAGTCAAAACGGAGAAGCGTATCATTCTTTCAGGGACACCGTTCCAGAATAATTTCAAGGAGCTTTCTAACGTCTTGTGCCTGACAAGACCAGCTTATGCAGATAAGATCTCTTCGAGGCTCCAAGATCTCACAAGATTGAGCCAAGAAGGCAAAAGCGGAAGGTTCGATGAAGAGATTGGAATCTCGGAGTTAAAGGATATGATTGCTCCTTTTGTTCATGTTCACAAAGGTAACATCCTTCGAGAAAGCCTTCCTGGTCTAAGAGACTGTGTTGTGATGTTGAACCCTCCTTTTCAACAGGAGAAAATCTTGAAGAGGATTGACCATTCTCAAAACACGTTTGAGCTTGAGCACAAGCTTTCAGCTGTTTCGGTACACCCATCTCTGTATATGTGCTGCAAACAGACAAACAAGGAACGGTTAACAATTGGGCCAGTAGCATTAAAAGTCCTAGAGAGCCTTAGGCTTGACTCAAAAGAAGGTGCGAAGACTAGGTTCCTGATCGACTTCATCCGCTTCAGTCAAACAGTGAACGAGAAAGTCTTGGTGTTTAGCCAATACATTGACACTCTAGAGCTGATCAGAGACCAGCTGAATGCAGTATTTGGCTGGACAGAAGGTGAAGAGATTCTCTATATGCATGGTCAACTTAAACAAACAATAAGACAGCATCTGATCAATAACTTCAACAGACCAGACAGTAAATCTAAAGTGCTACTGGCATCAACAGGAGCGTGTTCCGAGGGTATTCATCTCGTCGGCGCTTCTAGAGTTGTCCTCCTCGACGTTGTTTGGAACCCTTCTGTTGAGAGGCAAGCCATAAGTCGAGCTTACAGAATTGGTCAGAAGCGGGTTGTGTACACTTACCATCTTATGGTTAAAGGCACAACTGAGTGGGGCAAGTACTGTAAGCAAACCAAGAAACATCGCATCTCCGAAATGGTCTTCTCCCCTACCAACGAGAAGGACAAGGTTATCGAAAACGATGTCGTTTCTGAAGATAAAATCCTAGACGAGATGGTTCGCCATGACAAGCTTAGAGACATGTTTGGGAAAGTACTTTATCGCAAAAAGGAATCTGACATGTTTACCGACATCCTCTGATTGTAATATTATTTTGTTTCTGTTAATCCCTCTCTTACTTATTATATATTAATAACGCTCACTATAGATTATGTTATACGTAAGAGAGAATCTTTAGATTGAAAGATTCATTTGCAAGACTTTTACAAAAGGGGAAGAACCAAAATAACTAAAACCATCGCCAACACTCTAGAAGAGCGAGGCTGCAACCTTGGTGAGTTTCCTGTATCAATCATCACAGGGAACTCACAAAGATCATCAGACGGATCTTCATCAGTGATCAAACCCAACCCCAAGAAATCACAGTCCCATGTTTTCTGATCATGCATCTGATAATACATATTAAAAGCATATGAAGCATTGCCTATGTTTGTAAGATGGTTGCAAGAGGAACCATACCCAAGCGCTGTGCAATCAGATAAGCTACAAGCGTAGTCGACGTTATCAGCCAAGTCAACGAGGTTAAACGCGTTAGTGTCAAGAACACACCATGTTTTAGGAAGATACTTCACATCTTGTACAGGAACCAGAGTCTTATCATCACCTTTACCAGACAAATCTAGTTCGTATTTGGGTCTACCATCAAACTCGAAGATGCCCCAATGCCTCTCAAAGGTCCCTGGAGCAATACTCTTGGCGTCTTCATCGATAAGGCTGAAGAGATAAACATCCATGACCACTCCTTTCCTCGCGGGAGTTCCATTACCAGACATAGCATGCTTTACCATTCCCTGGTTGAATCTCTTTGCACTCTTTGCGTTAGCGTTCTTGTCTCCATCCGTAGGCCATCCGACTTCTCCCACGATGATCTTCATCCCCAGGAAGCTGTATCTTTCCATAGCACAAACCAAAGTGTCGAGATTCGCATCAAACACATTGGTGTAAACCAAATCTCCATCTCTCAAAGAGTTGTTACTCCCATCAAAGAAGGCGAAGTCCACAGGGAAGTAAGCGTTTCCGTAAAGACTTAGAAAAGGGTAGATGTTGACTGTGAAAGGAGAATCATGTGTATACAAGAAGTTGATTATCTCAATCGTTACATCTCTGAGCTCAGGTCTAAAGTCTCCAGCTGATGGAACAGGGTTTGACTCTGGAGAAAAGTAGATATCTGCGTTGAAAGGAACCGTGACTTTCACGTTTTTCAGACCAGCTTCTTCTAGTGCTTTTTGTATGTTGATGAGAGCTGGTAAAGTGAACTCAACGTAAGTTCCGTTATATGTCTGAAGGAAAGGCTCGTTTCCGACAGCTATGTACTTGATGTTGACTCCACCGTGGTAAGAATAAGCCGTGACGTTCTCTTCTACCCATGAAGCTGCTACGGCTGGATCTTGAGCGACTTCTTTAAGCAACCGGTTTGGTATCCCGATCATGACTTCGATGTCTGAACCAATGAGAGCGTTTAAGATGTTTTGGTCGGCTTCGAACAGTTTCAGCTTAGTAAACCCATTGTCCTTTAGCATCTTCACCACGTTTTCAGGTGGAAGCTGGTGACTCGCCATTGTTCCCCAGTTCACTCCTACACTAGTATTGCTGCTAGAGGCGATGGAGACTTGTGTGACAAGAAAGAGACATAGAATCTGATGAGAAAAGAAGTTGTTTGTTAATCTTGATCTTTGTTCTGCCATTTTCTATCTTGTCTTCTAGATGAATCTTTTCTCTTTTCTTTATGGGGTCGTAGTGATGTTACAGAAGGAAGAAGATGAAATGTGTGATTGGATCTGTGATTTGTCCTTGATTCAGTTAAAGAAGCAGACACATCATGCAAAACAGCCATTGTCTTTGTGGGAACACTTTGTGCATGCCTATTTGACAATCCACGTAGCATTGACCACCACATACTGTATTATCAATTATTTTTACACATAATAGATGATTCTTTATGTTTGCATAAAAGTTAGAAAGCATGTGGCATTTTATGTAGATGAGAAATGAGCCTATAACAATGATCAGGTATTCGACACCATAGTTACACAGGAGAAGTGTGTATTATCAATTTGCGCAATTTAGTTTTCATCTCCTTTATCATTACTGGTTTTAGTCTGTAGAGTCCTGAACAACTTCGAAAATTGTGATATCAACGGGTTTTGAGTTAAGCTAATGGGTTCATCGTTTTCATCTTCATTCTCCCCAAGGTTCTTTACACTATAGCAAGTAACAAGAGTCAAGTCTGAAGATCTATTTCCCCACGAAAACTATCATATATCACCAAATGGTCCAAATGTTTCCCAAACCTCGTTCTATTTATCCCGAATATAAAGTTTCAGTCTTACTAGATCTTGAGTGCATGTGCATGTTTTACAGTATATACAAATTTTAACGATTCCCATTTTACTATTTTTTTATTGTTTAAACTATGTATTTCATCACTATGTCGTATAACATGGACGTTCCTAAGATGTTGTGAGCCGTAAACACTGTAATAAGAATTTTACAAATATATATTTTTTGTAAATTAATATTTTTTTAACTCAATAATAGTGTATCACTCTTAAATACACAGAATAACTCATGAGGTGGATCACTTATATAGTTATATTGTATTTGTTAAATTATATATTAAAAATTTTTGGGGAAGATATTTAAAATATGCGAAAACAGAAAGTAACAATACGAAATATATCTTATATAAATAAATTATATTTTGTTCTTTATTTATTCAAAAAATCTTTAAAGTGAAACTATAAATAATACTAATAACTTTTCTTAACAAATTAGTAACAATCACACAAAACGCAAGAATAAATATTAATTGTATTTTGGGCCATAGTAATCTATGATCCAAGTTAAACCCATTACTTTTTCTTTTCTTAATATACTACTATCTATGTTTCCAAACAACATTTTTTTTACTACTATCTATGTTTCCAAACATTTCTCAAAGTTACTTCTACAATAACATAGATTTCCCCATAATATATATATTACTAAAACTGAATTATCTTTTGATACTGTTTGGAAACATGAATAGCAGTATAAATGAGAATTGTTTGGAAATATAGATAGTAGTGTCCTTTTAGTACTTCCTTTGTTTACACATCTAGCCATTACATTTACAAAAATTAAGTACTTCCTTTTTGTATTTCTTTTTAATAAAAATTCTGCCACAATATTTAAAATTAATTTAAATTAATTAATTAATTAATTAATTACAATACCAAAGTTGATGGTGTTATTGACAATCTAGGAATATCAATTACAATATAATATATATTATATAAAACAATTTTTAAATAAAGTATTATCTTATTTAGTTTAGTTAAATATAAAAATTTTGAGAATTGAGTTTTCAAGAAAACAAAATATCATAAAATTAATAGTAATTCATAGAAAGGGCCCCTCATAGAAAACTAATGCAATAAAATAAAAATTTTAGTATGTTGTTTCATTTTAAATAAATTAACAAAACAAATAACAAGTTAATATATGAATAGTACAATTATATCAAATTGCATCAAATTATAAATTTTAATATAGTATTATATAAAAATAAACAAAATATTATTAAACATCTATATTATAAAATAATATATTATACTCTATATATATTATTAAATTGAAGTATCTTTTGGTATTGTTGGAAACATGGATATCAATATAAATGACAATTATTTAACAACATAGATATCATTGTCCTTTTAGTACTTTCTTTAATTGACACACTTAACTATTACATTTACAATAAATTAACTAATTTCTTTTTATATTTTTATTACAAATTATGTTACTGCATTTTAAATTAATTTAAATTAATTATTTACAATTCTAAAGCTGATGGTGGTATTGATAATCTGAGAATATCAATTACAATATAATATATATATATTATATAAACCAAATTTTAAATATAGTATTACCTTATTTAGTTTAGTCAATTTTCAAGAAAATAAAATATTATAAAATTAATAAAAATTCATAGAAAATTAATGTAAAAATTAAAAAATTTAGTATGATGTTTCATTTTAAATAAATTAAAAAAACAACACAATAATATATGAATAATACAATTACATCAAATTTCATCAAGTTATAAAAAAATTAGTATAATATTATGTATAAATAAAAAATTATTATCAATCATCTATATTAAAAAAATGGGCTTTTTTCAAAAGTGACTCAAAACTTGAACTCAATTGCAAAACCAACCCATGGTTTTTTTGAAATTTTCACATTCCCTTTTCACCCTAGAAGTTCGGATAATTCACGAAAATGCCATTACTTTTTTTTTTTTGAAAATAATTGTATTACTATATCATCCTCATCTTCATCAAGTATTTACAATATTGTCATTGGCTTCAATACACCAACCACCATGAACAACCAATTTGAAGCTTTTAATGCTTCTAAAATCAACATCTACATCTTTATATACTTATTTCTTACACACACAAACTATTTTCCTTTCACTTTCTCTCTTATTACTTCCCAAAATCCCAACTTTTTGATTTTAAAATTTATAAACTTATTAATGTTACTAAAATTCATGATTCTTGGTCAAGAACAAGTATGTAACTTTCACTAAGAAATGATAT
>MU106147.1:0-93881 GCA_012274485.2 Sinapis alba | reverse complement strand
ATATATATATATACCTTTAAAGGAGTAGAAGATGAGAACCAAAAAATCTGCAAAACATGATAAATTAGTGAGAAGACATGAGATAAAAATAAAAAATTTATATAAAGTTTGTTCTTTTTCAAGTTCAAAAATATTAAAAAGAGGTTAGAGAGTTTTAGTTTGGGAAAAAGGTAAGAACTTTAAGCAATAAGAAGTTACAAATGATGTAAATCAGACATGAAAACTTACTAAAACACTCAAATACGTTATGAAAGAGGAGACATGAGAGAAGATTTCGTCAGAAGACAATCATAAAGTCTTCCAGATCTGAAAACTTGCAAATCCAAAGAGTAAAATATGAGAACTATATAAAAGAGATTAGAGAGAGGTTTGAGAGTTTTAGAGTGAGAAACATTACATTTTCTTGCAGCAATTTGAGAGGAAGAGAGAGAATGTGTAAACTTTCTTTATATAGAGGGAGACAAAAATTGTAATTAGGTTAAATATTTTCGATTCAGAAGACTTTCAGGTAAGTCTTCTGAGAAGACTTTCAGGTAAGTCTTCTGAGAAGACTTTCAGGTAAGTCTTCTGAGAAGACTGAGAAGACAAAAGACTTTCTGGGAAGACAGAAGACTTTCTGGGAAGACAGAAGACTTTCTGAGAAGACAGAAGACTTTCTGAGAAGACAGAAGACAGAAGACTTTATAGATCGGGGAAGTTGAGGATACAAGACATCACAACTATTAATTGCGGGCATGACCGACAGAAGATCAAAGAGTGAGATAATGCAAACTTTATCACTGCCAAGAAAATAAGAAATCATGGAGGAATTAGAGTTAAAGAAACTGTAGAGAAATCGTCGAGAAAATGAAAAGAAAATTGTTTTTTTAATTGTTTTTCGCTTTTTTTTCTAAAAAATCTATTGTTTTAATTCTTAAAATAGATATGGATTTGCGCTGGTGCGCAAATATTAAGTTTGTGTTTTTGTATGCGTTAACATAGATGTAAAGATATATAGATGAGTATTTTATCTGATATTTGAATCCGTATCCGAATCCGACCCAGAAAATCTGAACCAAAATCCGAATTGAAGTAGCAAAATACCCGAATGGATATTGAATTAGGAGAGATTGGATATCCAAACTCGAACGAGTAGTATCCAAACCCAAATAGATATCTGAAAATATTCAAATTTATGCATATTTAACTTTATATTTCTAGATTGCTTCTCTAATTTTATTTAAAATATTTATATTGATGTTACTCATACTTTAAGATCATATAATATACATATAGTTACAAGCATTAAAACATAATAAAAAAAACTAAAAAGACAAGCATTGAAATAAGAAGCTTAAAACACACACATTAATTTAAGTGAAAAATAAGTTTTAAAATAGAAAGCTTAAAATACATTAATTTAAGTAAAAAAGATAATCATTAAAATAGAAAACTTAATTAAATTTTCGATGGTAAATCATTGTAAATAAAAGTGAAAATTTAGGGGTGTTTTTTATTGGATATTTCTCTTTTAATAAAATAGATAGTTTAGCTTATATTTCAAAAAATTTCTTGAGAAAATTATTCTGTAAAGTTATTATGCAAAACTTGATTTTGTAATTCTTTCATACTTAAGTTTATTTTTCTGCCATTTTACCAATCGAAGTCCATGTTTTGATGTCATCGGATAAAAGAAAAGAAAAAAAAACGAAAATAAAAGAACAGAAGAAACGTCTGGTCACGGGAAGTGGGAATTCGTGTCCTCGTCTACTTTCGTCTTCTGGCGGGAAACCCTAGAGGAGAAGTCGAAACACTTGTGGTGGTGGTGGTGGTGAGAGCAGAGAGCTACGAAACGAAAGGAGAGAAAGAGAGAGACGATGCATTGGATTGCCACCAGAAACGCCGTCGTTTCACTCCCTCGATGGCGTTCCTTCGCCTTTCTCTTCCGCTCGCCATTTCGCACTCACTCTTCCCTCAAACCCTCGTCTCTTCTACTGTAATTCTCTTCTCCTCTTCCTCCTCTGTATAAGCTCCCTTATGCGTGCCCGTGTCTATCTCTNTCTTTCATACTTAAGTTTATTTTTCTGCCATTTTACCAATCGAAGTCCATGTTTTGATGTCATCGGATAAAAGAAAAGAAAAAAAAACGAAAATAAAAGAACAGAAGAAACGTCTGGTCACGGGAAGTGGGAATTCGTGTCCTCGTCTACTTTCGTCTTCTGGCGGGAAACCCTAGAGGAGAAGTCGAAACACTTGTGGTGGTGGTGGTGAGAGCAGAGAGCTACGAAACGAAAGTAGAGAAAGAGAGAGACGATGCATTGGATTGCCACCAGAAACGCCGTCGTTTCACTCCCTCGATGGCGTTCCTTCGCCTTTCTCTTCCGCTCGCCATTTCGCACTCACTCTTCCCTCAAACCCTCGTCTCTTCTACTGTAATTCTCTTCTCCTCTTCCTCCTCTGTATAAGCTCCCTTATGCGTGCCCGTGTCTATCTCTTGCTCCTATTTTGAGAAAGTTCAGATTTTGTATATTGAAATTCACTTTTTTTTTTTGAAGTATTGGAGTTAAAGTTCCCAACTTTATCTGTTTTTATTTGCTTAAGGGCACTTGTTTGTGAATATGTCATAATGATGTATTTGTGTGTTCCTTGATAAAGTAGTAATACAAGGTACTCTGAGAGGACATACTGCTTAGGAGATCGAAAGGCTGTGAAAGGAATCTCTACGGCTTCCTCTAAGAAAGTTAAGACCAAGTCACCTGATGTTCTCACTGACAAAGATCTCTCTCATTTGCTCTGGTGGAAGGAGGTAACCATACTGTTTTCTATCTTCTAAAGAGTCTCTTGTTATGGTTTTCGTTGAATAAAAAGAAATAGTTGTTGACACTGTCTTTCTGGATATTAGACTGATGCACCCACTCACGACTTACTGATGTTGTTGTTCTTATATCTTCTTTGAACTCTATTTAGAGATTGCAGACATGTAAGAAACCATCTACTCTTCAACTTATCGAAAGGCTTATGTACACCAATATACTTGGTCTGGACCCCAGCCTGAGGAATGGAAGGTCAGCTCTCTTCCCAGTGTCTCTCTCTAATCCTTTTTTTTTAATCTTAGTTATGAGTTAGTAACCAGTATATCATAGGGTATGACTTAGAAGACTAACATTCTTTCTTGGATGAGATTTATTGAGAATGAGAAAGATGTTTAGAGTCTCATATTTTAAGTTGTAAGTAACCAAGTTGGTTGTAGGTTAACTTTGTTGCCTTTGATTATGCAATCTTTTGTTAATGGATTGCCTTCATTTCAGTCTAAAAGACGGCAATCTCAACTGGGAGATGTTGCAGTTTAAGTCAAGGTTTCCACGAGAAGTTTTGCTCTGCAGAGTATGTCTCTTTTGATATCTTCTTAGTTAATTTTAAGCAAAATGGACAGTCCCATGAGTTTTTTGATCTCTGATACGTCAGAACAACAACAAGTAGAATGCTGCTAATTAGATATCATATTATGACGAATTTTCCTGCAACCTTTCCTTCTTTTCAGGTTGGAGATTTCTATGAGGCCATTGGGATAGATGCATGTATACTCGTTGAGTATGCTGGTCTAAATCCGTTTGGTGGTCTTCGTTCAGATAGTGCTCCAAAGGCTGGCTGCCCAGTTGTGGTACAAAATCCTCATCTTCTTCTTCTTCTTTTAAAGAAATTATTTTAAGCTTAATTGATGTGAATAGAAGTACTCGAGTGGGCATTGTGTTTATACATGATAAAAAAACTTCACCTCTGGTATTTTTAGAAGAAGGCCCCTTTAGTTGTTGTTTATAGAATCTCAATATGCTCATAGAAAGACATCACAGTTTCTGAATATATTTATTAGTGGTGGATAGTTATGAACCTATTTGTTGAGGAATAACTTGGGCAAATTACGTCAGGAATTTTTAGTAGCTTTGCTTACACAAAACTACGCTTTTTGGTGCCTTTTGTTGGATATTAAACAAAAGTTAGTATAGATAAACTGTACCACTAATGCATTTTATCATTCTTACTCTTTCCTTCTAGAGCTGATTTTTCTTTTCCCGCAAACTAGTCTTCCCAATCCAGTTTTATTACTGTGTTCTCTTTGCAGAACCTTCGACAGACTTTGGATGACCTAACTCGCAACGGTTATTCAGTGGTGAGTTGAGAATGAAATATTTCTTACCATTTTCTCATCCTTAAGCATGTTGAACTAAACGATTCTATATGACAATGGTTGCATGTTTTCCCTTCACTCTAGTGTATTGTGGAGGAAGTTCAGGGGCCAACACCAGCTCGTTCTCGAAAAGGTCGATTCATTTCAGGGTAAGATGATTTCTTTCACAAGCAGCAAAACACACTGAAATTTTTGTTCCTATGACATTCAGCTTTCTGACATGTATTTGTAAGTATCTAGGCATGCACATCCAGGAAGTCCGTATGTATATGGGCTCGTTGGTGTGGACCACGATCTTGAATTTCCGGAGCCTATGCCGGTCGTTGGTAAGTCTACCTTTTGGGTTGTTTTTAGTCACTGGAATACTATTTTCGCCTTAGTTGTAATTGCTTTGTTTTGTCATTATAGGGATATCTCGTTCAGCAAGGGGGTATTGCATGATATCTATCTTCGAAACTATGAAAGCATATTCACTAGATGATGGTCTAACAGAAGAAGCTCTGGTCACCAAGCTCCGCACACGTCGCTGTCATCATCTTTTCTTACATGCATCACTGAGGCACAATGCATCAGGTCTTGCATGTTAATAACAACTCTACATTGTACGCACTTTCAGATAAGTCAGATGTTGTAGTGCAGCCTATGGTCTAGCAAACAGTTTAGGACTATTATAACAATACTATTTACATTTTGTGTCAGATTTATTAACTTTTAAGATTTATTGTCTCTTATGATACAATTCTTGAAAATTTACTATGCAGGGACATGCCGGTGGGGAGAGTTTGGAGAAGGAGGTCTACTCTGGGGAGAATGCAGTGGCAGGAATTTTGAATGGTTTGAAGGAGATACTCTTTCAGAACTCGTAACGAAGGTTATAACTAGGGACTTTGGGTGCTGGTTAAATATGCAGTTTACTTGTGACATTTCAGTTTGGTGAAAATGCAAACGAGTTGTTTTTTCCTCTTAGGTCAAAGATGTTTATGGTCTTGATGATGAAGTTTCCTTTAGAAATGTCAACGTACCTTCAGAAAACCGGCCACGTCCATTGCATCTTGGAACGGCTACACAAATTGGTTAGTGTTTCACTAGGAAATCTAGGAGTTTTGGAATGGTAAAGCATATGCTAATATACATTGCGTCACTGCAGGTGCCTTACCTACTGAAGGAATACCTTGTTTGTTGAAGGTGCTACTTCCATCTACGTGCAGTGGCCTACCTTCTTTGTAAGCAAAATTCATTCTCCAGAGTATCTTCTCTGGGGAGAAAAGTTGATTTCGTTGCCTTTTTCATTTTCAGGTATGTGCGGGATCTTCTTCTAAACCCTCCTGCTTATGATATTGCTCTGAAAATCCAAGGTAATTTGACAAATGTGAAGAGCTTTCTTACTTTATTCCCTTTTAGGTTTGTTATGATTCTTCCTGCAAAACTATTGTTATTTGCAGAAACGTGCAAGCTCATGAGCACAATAACATGCTCAGTTCCGGAGTTTACCTGTGTTTCATCTGCTAAGGTTGAAGTGACTTGCTCAAGAGCCGTCTTCTAAAGGTACTTTTTGTGCAGCTTATGGATGCTAATATCTATATGCATTTTTGTGCAGCTTGTGAAACTTCTAGAACAACGGGAAGCCAACTACATTGAGTTCTGCCGGATAAAAAATGTGCTTGATGAAGTATTACACATGCATAAACATCCTGAGCTTGTGGAAATACTGAAGTTACTGATGGAGCCTACTTGGGTGGCTACTGGTTTGAAGATTGACTTTGAAACTTTTGTAAGCTTATGCATTTAGTTTTACCAGTCTCTTGTTTCCTCAGCTGATGAATATGAGTATAAGTTGAATGTTTGTGGTTTCTTGCCAGGTCAATGAATGTCATTGGGCTTCTGATTCAATCGGTGAAATGATCTCTCTAGATGACGATGAAAGTCATCAGAACGTAAGTAAATGTGCTAATATCCCGAACGAGTTCTTTTATGATATGGAGTCTTCATGGCGTGGTCGCGTTAAGGGAATCCATATAGAGGAAGAAATCACACAAGTGGCAAAATCGGCTGAGGCTTTATCTTTAGCTGTAAGTGTTGAAGAACGGAAACTTATTTCTTTCAATCTTTTATTATCTTATCTCTCAAGAAACAATACATCGGTGTAGGTAACTGAAGATTTTCACCCTATTATATCAAGAATCAAGGCCATGGCTGCATCACTTGGTGGCTCAAAGGGAGAAATTGTGTATGCAAAAGAACATGAGTCTGTTTGGTTCAAAGGGAAACGGTTCACCCCATCTGTGTGGGGTGGTACTGCAGGGGAAGAACAAATTAAACAGCTGAAACCTGCTTTTGACTCGAAAGGGAAAAAAGTTGGAGAAGAATGGTTTACGACCCAAAAGGTGGAAGCTGCTTTAGTCAGGTTGTCTCTCCCTCTATAAGAAACCTTGGTTCAATAATACTGTCTACGTATTGACAATCATCTTATGCGTTCCTTGCAGATATCATGAAGCTACTGAGAACGCAAATGCCCGGGTCTTGGAGCTGTTGAGGGAATTATCTGCTAAGTTGCAAACAAAAATAAACGTTCTCGTCTTTGCATCTATGCTTCTCGTCATTGCAAAAGCGTTATTTTCTCATGCTTGGTATGTTTGTGCTAATCTATTCCCATTAAAAGATTCGTTTATGTAGTTTTGACGTAAGTACTGTGCACAACTGCTGCAGTGAAGGGAGAAGACGAAAATGGGTTTTTCCAACTCTTGTTGGATTCAGTACAGATGAGGTAACTCTTCTTACTGTTTGTTGATTATTCTGTCTCAATGCTTATATCTCATGTTTGGATAATGTAGGCCGCAAATCCATTAGATGGTGGTGCTACTGGAATGAAGCTGACGGGGCTATCACCTTATTGGTTTGATGTAGCTTCTGGAACTGCTGTTCACAATACGGTCGACATGCAATCACTGTTTCTTCTAACTGGACCTAACGGTGGTGGTAAATCGAGTTTACTCAGGTCGATATGTGCAGCTGCTTTACTTGGAATCTGTGGTTTTATGGTTCCAGCTGAATCAGCTTATATCCCTCACTTTGATTCCATCATGCTTCATATGAAATCTTATGACAGCCCTGTAGATGGGAAAAGTTCTTTTCAGGTAATTACCAAACTGAATCTGTTTCTTTCAATTGGAAACGTTTTTGATATTCTTTTACATGTTTCTGTGGCATCAGGTAGAAATGTCGGAGATAAGATCTATTGTAAGCCAAGCTACTTCAAGAAGCCTAGTGCTTATAGATGAGATATGCAGAGGGACAGAGACAGCTAAAGGCACATGTATTGCGGGAAGTGTGATCGAGAGTCTTGACGCAAGTGGTTGCTTGGGTATTGTTTCTACACATCTCCATGGAATCTTCGATTTGCCTCTTACGGCTAAAAACGTTACGTATAAAGCAATGGGAGCACAGAATGTGGAAGGGCAGACAAAGCCAACTTGGAAATTGACAGATGGAGTTTGCCGAGAGAGTCTTGCATTTGAAACAGCTAAGAGAGAAGGTGTTCCTGAGACAATTATCCAGAGAGCCGAAGCTCTTTACCTCTCGGTTTATGCAAAAGATACATCTTCTGGAGCTGTTAGAAGAAACAAAACTGAGACTTCCTCGGACAATAGCCACGAAATCAGTAAACCAGTCAGCTCTGAGAGAAGGTTAGAGAAGGACTTGACAAAAGCTATCCTTAAAATCTGTGGGAAAAAGATGGTTGAGCCTGTAGGGTTAGAATGTCTTTCAATCGGTGCTCGAGAGCTTCCACCTCCATCTACAGTTGGTTCATCATGCGTGTATGTGATGAAGAGACCTGACAAGAGATTGTACATTGGACAGGTATACTTACAATATCTATCAAGTAATATTTTGCTTAGAACAGATGAAAAATATAAACTTTTCAATTCTGAGGATTTGTGTGATGTTTTGAAACTGCAGACGGATGATCTTGAAGGAAGAATACGTGCGCATAGGGCAAAGGAAGGGCTGCAAGGGTCAAGTTTCTTATACCTTGTGGTTCAAGGTAAGAGTATGGCTTGTCAGCTAGAGACCCTTTTGATTAACCAGCTCCATGAGCAAGGCTATTCTCTAGCTAACCTAGCTGACGGGAAGCACCGCAATTTCGGGACAACATCAAGTTTGCCAACGTCAGATGTAGTCAGTATCTCCTAGTTTCAACATTAGCTTTGACTGTAACTGATCACCTCGCTCTCTTTTCTGGGGGTTGCAGTTGCACAATTTAGTTTAGCTTAGAATTAAAGTAGATTTTACTCGCTAGGCACTTATGCCATGAGGAAAGAAAAAGAGTGCATGCCTTTTTGCTTTTTTGAGATATTGCGGATGGCAGGCATTTATGTGCTTGCGAGCGGATGCAGCAATTACCAATTTTGGGTCTTCTGTGTAATTGTCATTTATCAGATATAATGTAATATTCTAAAGAAAATCATTCGTAATGCATGTTTCCTGCATTTTTTGTTTTGAACTAATTTGATGCATTAAATTAAATGTAACCCATATGGTTTTGACACCATATAGAGTTTTACAAGTTTGATGGAAAACCATACAAAGTTTTGCAAGATTAAGATATATAGCCTAATATGACACCACATTCGTAATGCATTTTCTTTAGATATGTAGTAAACTACGAGGTTTCATGCACAGTAATAATTTTTTTTTTTGAAACTATAGCTATTTATTAAAATTAAAATTTAATATATATTTTAGTAGTATTTTTAATTTTTAGTTTTACCAGTTTAAATTTTTAAAATAATTATTTATAATTTTTTTTTTGATTTAACAAATTTTAATTTATATTTTCAGATTTAGTTAAGTTTTATATTAAACAAATTTTATTAATTAATTAATTTCAGTAAAAATAAGTTTAAGTAATAAAACTTAGAAAAACTATGACTCACACAAAAAAACTTATACGAATTATACATAATCTTATATTTTCTCTGCTACCTTTATAGGCATACCAATGATTTCTCATCAAACATGTATGTACAAATCTCTTTTTTTGTTAGACGAAAGCTTATATTTCTAATATCTAAGTCTTTTCAAAACTCAAAATATTCATTTCACCTCTTTTTTATCTATTTTTTCTTAGCTTAGTTTTTAATTTCCACATGAACAACCCTAAAAATTCATGGAAAATTAAAAGTAGAGAAAAACTACGAGCAAACGCAACTTTATCCTATCTCTGTTTTTTTCTCTCTATCGCTATGGTGCTCTCAAGAAAAAAATCAGATAGCTCCGACACTTCTGTTTGTAGCTGTAATAAAGAAGAAAACTTGATGGTATTCCCAAACACAATTTTGATTAATTTTTCTGAGTTAGAGTCTGAAGCAAAGGATTTTTATTCATCTCTTAACTATTGCTTGTTCTCCCCATGGACAATGGATGGCCATGCGTTTGCTGATAAACTAATGATCTATGTAGAATTGGTGAAGACTAAAGAAGTTAAGCATTATGATACAAAGAAAATTGAGATGAAGAGCAAAGAGGTTAAGTTTGAAGTTGAGATATATGCAGTAAAAGTAGACTTGGTCACGCGAGATGCGCATATCGCCGCGTGGAACAAAAATTTCAAAAACCACAAGATGAGATGCATTTTAATGGCAGGAAAAGATGGAGTTTGTGTCAACGGAGACAAGCTAATCAAAGTTGAGTACTAGAGACATCCAAAATAAGAAAATGGAAAAGCTTATTTGTTAACCATTTAAATATTATATTAACTATCTAACGATCTAACATTACCAATAAATTTGTTTTTGATCCCAAGTAACTCATTTTTTATTTGTATATATTATATTAGTTGTCTAACAATTTGACATTACCTACGAATATATATACCTAAACATTACTCGTATCTTCATTTCATATGTCATAGTTATGATTTTGACTTTTTATGGTATTGAAGAATGTGATATATAATTCTAACAAGTTTTATGCTCATGTAATTTATTTGTTAACCATATAAATATTATATTAACTATCTAACAAGTTATTACTAACAAAACAGTTTCAGTTTCAATTTCAACTAACTCATCTTTTAACCGTGTATATATTATACTAGATGTCCACTAATTTGACATCACCAACAAATAAATATACATAACATTATGTGCATGTACATTTCATACACCATATCTTATGATCTTAACTTCTTATGGTATCGAGGAATGTGATAAACATAATTCGAACAAGTTTTATTCCAAGTAACTTATTTGTTAATTGTGTAAATATTATATTAACTATCAAATCATTTGACAGTTTCATCTGATCTTTGGAGGAATCTCCGAACGAAAGAGGATTAACTATACGAGAGAAAACTCATGATCTTATTTGAGACTATGGTGATGATTGAGTGGGATTCATTTGTTTTGGTAGAACATATTTTCTTTGTTTAGATTTTGGAAAAAAAAAGTATAAGAAGAAAATGAAAAAAAGAAGGATGACAATGAGTGAGAAATATCTTTACAAATATTTTAATACTAAATTAAATATTTTTCTGCAGCTAAAGTCATACACACTAAACTAGAAGAAAGCCTAGAATCAAAAAGAAAAAGGGTCTTATGGTCATTTCGATTATACTTTATCCAACTACTTTAACTCTTTCACTGTTTTTGATATTTTGTTAATTTCGTTATTTTCTATGGGTTTTCAACAAATTACCTCTAAAGTTTAATTAACTAATTAATTCACTAAATCGAATAACACTCGCTGAACAAACATATTTTTATGGAGATTATACAAGAAAAAATTAATAATTTGAAAACATGATAAGTTGTTTTTACATCAAGCTAAAATACAACCCAAAAATTTAATTATTGGTGATAAAAGTATAATTGTCCACAATTTTGTTTTTTTTTTTAATTCTAAAGTTGATGTGAAACATTTTTATATTTATAGTTATGTTATTAATTAAGAGTTTTATTTATGATAAATACATAAGTTATCTTATATTTTATAAATTTTATCAAAAATGTTAAATTTCATATATAAAATTGTACATGTCATAACAATGTGAGAGTCATACCTATTTTATACTAAGTCATGACATTTTTTTTTTTCAAAACTAATGTAGTGGTGACATATGACAATTTACTTCTCAAATAATATCTAAGAAACTTCTTTCCTTATTGTGAATGTTGCAACTTAAACCATAAGCTATTATTATTAATAGTTTCTCAACTTTAGTCTATCACAAATTATATTGTCATTTAATTAAGAAATATCTTTAAAAATTAAATTGTTTGTGTTTAAATTTCTTACTAGTCTCTTCAATTTTGAAATAAATATAAATATAATTTGTGTTTAAATATTAAAATATTAAAAATATAAAGATGATTTTGTTGTATGCACCCAGTTTATTGAGGAATATAATTACAAGATTTTTGATGATCCTTAGTAGAGAAGAACTGTCAAAAAGCTTATAAACTCAGTGATGTTATCACTTTTGATTATCTTAACTTATTTGCCAAATTGACGTTCAGCCATGGTAATGAAGTTTTGGAAAACTGTTGAAATTTCACTGTTAATAAGTAAGAGATAAATCTATATTACCTTGGAATGATCATCTACGATAGTAAAAAAGTAATGAACACTACAAAATGAAGCATTATGTATAATTCCCACATGTTACAATCTATTACCTTAAAACAATCCTCTCCTTTATTAAATGTTTTTGGAACACTGCCCTAATCGTAAATGCTACAAAGCGTTGTTGTCTATTCTCTCAATTGTACAAGAAAAGAGTAATTTTGTCGTAAAGTCCTTGTAACTTTACAAGGCTTTTACGACGAAACATGTTACTATTATTTTTGGTGAAAACGTGTTTAAGCGTGTTTTGTTGTAAGCGTTCTCAAGCCGAGCAAGTTAGCTTCATTCCATACTCTCGCCTTAGAGATTCCAAAATAACTTGGTTAGCTGCTATCAAAGTTACACCTCGTGGATGAATAGTTGCTGGAGAAGAATCACTTTTGTAAGAAGAAGTGTGTATCACTGAAGTCGGGATACCTGAACAATAAACTGATGACATCCTTCTTATTGATCCGGATAACCGTCAATATGAAGATCTTCTCGATGATATGACATATGAAGTAGGTGAAGACGAGTTCGATGAATGCAATTATACTGATGAAAACTCGAATAATTCAGAATGATGTAATATATGTTTAAAATATTAGTTTAAATATATAAATCAGTTTAAGACTTAATGCATGTGTATGTTGTTTGATTATAATAATTATTTCTTAGGGTTTACCTATTAAATTGGAGTTTAGGTTTAAGTGTAAATTTGATAAATGGGAGGATGGGGTAAAAAGGATATGATGTTATAGGTAAGGGACTTTGAGGTTTAGGGATTTGATTTTCAGGTATTCAGATATAGTTCTAGTAAACTCATCGTAATGGAAACACGGGCCTGGTAGATTCTTCGTAATACACATGTCCTTGTAAATTTGTTGTACTGCATTCCTTGTAAATTTGTTGTAATGCTTCCTTGTAAATTCGTTGTAACCCTAAAACACAGGCCTGGTAGATTCTTCGTAATAGAAGGGTTCAAGTAAATTCGTCGTAATGATTAAAACATGCGGACTTGGTAAATTCCTCGTAATACATGTGTCCTTGTAAATTTGTTGTAATGTTTTCTTTGTAAATTCGTTGTAACTTTACAAGGCTTTTAAAACGAAATATGTTACAATTATTTTTGGGGAAAACATGTTTTAAGCGTGCTTACCAAACTGATTTCGTTGTAAGCATTCTCAAGCCGAGCAAGTTAGCTTTATTTCATACTCTCGCCGCCTTAGATATTCCAGAATAACTTGGTTAACTGCTATCAAAGTTACACCTCATGGACGAATAGTTGCTGAAGAAGGACCATCTTTGCAAGAAGAAGCTTATATCACTGAAGTCGAGGTACCTGAACAACAAGCTGATGACATCCTTCTTATTGATCCGTTATTAATATGAAGATATTTCCGACGATATGATGAATGAAGCAGGTGAAGACGAGTTTGATGCAAGCGATGATGATCATTGTACTGATATTGATGAAAACTCGAATGATTCATAATGATATAATATAATATATAGATCAGTTTAAAACTTAATGCATGTGTATGTTTTTTGATTATAATACTTATTCCTTGGGTTAAAATATTGTTTTTAATATATAAATCAGTTTAAAACTTAATGCATGTGTGTATTCAGATGGACGAGAGACAACATCATCTCAGGACACAACATCCTCCCCCAATCCGACATATCAAGTACGCGACTCTCTGGGAACGATCCGCTCCAACAACCACTTCGATGACAACATCTTCCATTAGCTTTTTTATTTTTTTTTGAATTATAAAAATTAAATATTATTTTATGACATTTATATATTTAGTTTTCATATTTTAAAATATTTTAATTTTCAATATTTTTCATTCTATAATTTCATATTTTTAATTTTAAAAATAGATTAAATGTATTAATGAGATGTTAATTCCTCGTAATATTTACAGTGACTCTACAAGGAAGTACTTGTAATGTTTACAAATAATTTACATGAAAATATTTGTAAATTCGTCGTAAAATATTACGAGGACTTTATAACGACTTTCTTGTTAATTTTTCGTAAAATGTACAAGTACTTAAAGACGACACCACAAGGAAACTGTAAGAGTCTTTTTACGACAAAGCCTAATTAGACATTACGACGAATACGTATCCTTCGCTTTTACGATGAATTATGCTCATCGTTATTGTTACGAAAAAGTTACGACGAATCTTTCATTACGGTGAGAGTTTTACAACGAAACACACTTTCTTGTTAATTTTTTGTAACTCTCATATTACAACGAATTAACAAGGAAAAAATCCGTCCTTGTGATTAATATGTTTTTTTTGTAGTGAGTTATCATAACTACATCAAAACTCTCTGCAGAAAATCTATTTTAGTAAATGAATAGTACGACCAATACATTTATAACACAAATTCTCAGTAAATTTTTTACAGTTACAGTCCAACCAATCACCCCATTGTTTTTTGCTTGTAAAAAAAATGTATCAATATCAATGAATTTTACTATTGTTTTTTGGTTTTACTATTGTTTCAACAACGCAGTCGTTGAAATATATTATCCTCTCTAATATCTCATGTTACTATTTTTACCTGTTTTTCTGTATTCAAAAACAACAATATTCTCATTATATATGAATTTTACTATAGGATATTATTGTAGATTCAAGCAAAAATCATTCATACATGGAAGAAGCAGTTTAGTGCTCAATTTGGAGAAAGTTTGGAGACTACTCTCGCATATCAAAATATAAGACATGTTTTGTATTTGTTTTATGCATGGTGTAAAGATGCATGCAACTAGTAGTGGCCCTTGGTACAAGCCAAGGAAGTATGTGTTTCAGGTTCTACTTAGGATATCTAATAATTTGACCTTAACTTAAATAAATATCCTTTGTAGTGTTGATGGTTATGGTTGGGTTTCCATTTGTTTGTGGTGCTGAGTTTGAGTACATCCACCTACATTTCTCATTTTTGATATGTAATCAGTCCAAAAAAAATTCTTTTGTTTCCAGCCCATTTTGTTTCAGGGCCGGACCTGTATGCAACGTGTGGAAAAAAAAATCTTAAGCATTGGTGACTGTAAGAAAAGATAACTCATACATAATTCAATGGGCAATTCTCTTAAATAGCCATTTTTAAGTTTTTGTCATAAAAATAGCCCTCAAAAAATAAAATGACCAAAATAGACTTTTTTTTTTTGAAATTTTGATTTTTTTTATTTATTTTTTTAAAATTTGAAACCCTAACCCCAAACCCACTCCTTAACTCTAAACCCTAAAGTGCAAATTAGTTAACCCTAGGGATATAAATGCATATAAATAAATTTTTTAGCTTCTAAAAAAATATTTTGGTCATTTTCTTTCTTAAAAACTATTTTTGTGACAAACAAACTAAAATGGGCTATCTAAGGGAATTTCTCTTCAATTATTAACCTTGGTATTTTTAATATGAAGGTATTAAACTCTGTCTGTATTGCCGATTCTTTTTAGTTACTTTGTTATTGAAGCAATTAGAATAACCTCCTACAGACTTGATAAATCGTGAAATGATATTTTATATTACAGTTTTGGGACACAGTCAATCTACATTATAAGAAACAAATATATATAAACCCATCACCGAACTATACATGTCTTTCTATTGTATTTATATTTTTCCATTCCATAGGAAACAACTACCAAGCAATTGTTTTGACATGTTTGATCTGAATGTACCTGTAATCTGTTTTAACAATGCGACCAATCACTGAGATAAATTAGATGATAAGTTGAATATCTGTCTAAAATATTATGATACCCGTGAGTATCTAGATCCGGATTCGTAAAATAATTGAAAAAATAAAAATATTTTTTAAAATACAAAAATATTATATAAATTAAATATTTTTATAAAAATTATGAATTTATTTATGCTTATAATATTATTAAAATTAAAGTATAATATTACAAAATTATTTTTATGTATAAATATTAATAAATCAACTATAATAATCAATAAAATTTTAAATTTAATAAATTTAAAAAATTTGGATCCGGATCCGGATATCCGAACCTAAAAAATCAAGATATTCGGATTTAGATCCGGATTCGGTGGATCCATTTTCACTATCCGGATTCGGATTCAGACTATGTTTTTTTCGCCTTCAGATGCTACTACGTCGTTTCAGTTATCATCCTCCAAAAGAGTTCAGACAATCGTTCCCTTTTTTTTTTTTTTTTCTTCCGATTGCTTCCCCCAGAAACGAATTTGGATCACACCACTTTTGTTCGCCGATATTCGTCGTTCTCACTTTCAATTACACTGTTCTAATATTGTAAGTTGTGTCCCAACTTGTAGTTTAGGTATAGTTTTGATTCCGTGTCTTATGGTGAAAATCCCGATCATAATTCATAGAGAAACCATTATATCCTGATTCCATTGTGTCTGTGTATATTGATTGATTGATTGATGATTTTGTGGTTTCTGAATATTCGCTTTTGCATGATTTGATTTAAAAAAAGTTAATTGTCTCAGTGAGACATGGACGAGGTAGTAGTACAAGTGGAGAAGACGAAGAGAGAATGGGAAGAAGCTTACGAGAAGACCATCGAACATATCATAGCGATACAGGAGTACGGTAAATCAAGGAGAGGCGAGGAGAAGATTTCTCTACAGAGGCTCAACGGATTGGCTCAGGATGGTCTCTCTCTTCTCAACTCTCTGCAGTTCAATCTAGATCTTCTCGCACCTCAGCTCCCTTCTGATGATCAGGTCCAATCCACTCAGTCCCTGCTTGAATCCTGGAAGAATCAGTATCAAAGGTATGTATATGTTTTTTTGTAGAATAAACGATTAGGTACATTGTAGTTCAAGTTGATGTGGTAGTTGGCGATTGATCTTTGCATCGATGACAATAGTGCTGTAGGTTTGGTAGACGCAGTTTCCTGCGGCTGCGTCTGCATCATGTTTGTTGACGCTAATTTTATCAGCGTTCAAAATTAATTGATCTGCGGTAGATGCAGCGTCTACCGCAGTGTTCGGACGCAGGTAGCTCCGTTTACCAAACGAACAAAAATATAACCGCAGCCGCAGAAAGCTGTGTCTGCCAAATGAACAGCACTAATCATGTTATCCATGTTGTAGTTTGGAAGAATATTTGCGTCCAATGCTGCATGAGTGTTTAAAAGTATTGCCTTCTGCTTGAGTTTTGCCTATCCTACAATATTGTCAAGCATTTATCAGATACAGTGTATGAAAAGTAGTGTTCTCAGTAGCAGCACAAGTTGTTTATTTTGTTTTGACCAAATAAAATCTGGATTATTTTGTTTGTGATCAGTTTGAGGGTTAACTTGCGAAGTGCTAATTTGAAAGCAAAGGATAACATGAGGAAAGTAGCTCAACAAGAGGTAAAAAGTCTCATGGCTTAATCACTCTCTCTGCTTCTCTGTTTTGCAAGCCATCTCCTTTGAATTCTTTTTACAATGATTGTTAGAGAGAGCTTCTCCTCGGTGGCGGAACTGAGTCCACAGATCTCAGACGTAAACGACAGTAAGTACACTGTTTGAGAGTCTATTCTATCCTGCTTAACCCACCATGTTATTTGAAAGACTTTTACTTTTCTTTTGCTTATTGTTTTACTCTAGAATATAGTTCACCGTAACGTTATTGGTTCTTTGTAGAGCAAATGCTGGAGTGACTTCGGATGCTGAAAGCATAACCGAAAGTCTCAGGCGTTCACGGCAGCTGATGGTTCAGGTTAGATAATCTATTGTGCATTTACATCTTGTTTCCTTATTCTACTGAAACCAAAAGGTAAATTGTTTGATCAATTATTCTCTCTTGACATTTGGCGGTTACAGGAGGTGGAGAGAAGTACAAACACTCTCGTGGCTTTTGGTATGTCATCCAATCTTATCTTATGATCAAAGTGTTGAGGTGAAGATAGAACTGACATATTATCCCCCCATGTTTACATCTACAGATGAATCTACTGGAGTACTTAAGAAAGCCGAGAGTGAATACAAAGGACACAGGTCTCTCTTGTCCAGGACTCGGAATCTACTTTCTACAATGCAGCGTCAAGACGTAATTGACAGGTACTTGAAAAACAAAACAATATATTCTTTAATAAACCAACAACTCAAACTCTCCTGCTGAATGATGTAGTAAAATAACAACTCTTTTGGCACTATCAACAGGGTAATCCTTATTATTGGATTTTCTCTCTTCGTCTTCGCTGTTCTTTACGTTGTTTCAAAGCGCATTGGAATCCTGAAACTGCAGCAGATGGCTACTGCTGCCATTAAATCTCAATTGGCTGGAAAAGCAGCAAATGGTGATGCAATGCCTCTCGGGCAACAGTTCGATGGAGGAAATACAGTTCCCAATGTTGATACTCCTCTACAACAGCCCCTGCATGATGAACTCTAAAAGCTTATTTAGATGCTCAAGCTCCTGTTATTTGCACTGTATCAAAAGGACTAGTTGATTGTTACATTAAGTTAATTACTATATCACGTAAGAGTGTTCGTTCTCCCATAGTGAGAATGAGTCAAAATCTTGTTTTAGGCTCTGCTCTCTGTTTAGTTTCTGAATCAGAGTGAGAGCCAAGTCTTGTTTTGTTCTTTTGATTTCACATGAAAATTGCAGAATCTTAGCTTTTATTTCACATGTAAACAAAAAGTTAGTAAAAGAACACTCTTGTCAAGGAATTTGCCATTAAAAGAGCCAAAATCAGTTCATTACCCATTGTATTGCCATTACGACAATCCTATCTAAATCAACGCTTCAACGAAAACCTCTAAAGAACAGACGTAATTGGAGACAACACTTTCGCTAATCTCATTTTCAAATTTTGTGTGTTTAATAAAGATCTACCAAAAAGCTGCAGCTTGTAAATAACTTGAAGCTTTCAATTACTCCGTGGCATTGAGCTTCTCCAGGAGAATCTTGTTAAGTAAAGGAGGGCTTGCTTTACCTTTTGACATTTTCATAACCTGAACAGAAAGCAACACATGAGTCTAAAACTGATTCAAGTTTTCAAGCAAAAGCGGATCCTATCTGCACATACCTGGCCAGCAAAAAAAGCCTTGAAGCTTGGTTCTCCCACTTCCGTACTGCTCAAGCTTGCTTTGGGGATTCAGAGAACACCTTCATAACCATTTTCACAATCTCCACACGATCGGTTATCTACAGCCTATGTCACATATAAGCAAAAAATCAGTTATGTATTTCTCTGAATCTAACTCCTAATTTTGTGGAATAGCATGGACTTGCCTGAACCAAGTCTTTTTCCTTTATCATTCCTTCGACGGTTCCACCTTTGGCCAATATCTTAAACAGTATCTGCAAAGAATTGAATAAATCACACTGATCCAAAAAAAAAAGACGATATTTTTTAGATTAAACTAAATGACTTACACTGACGTCATTTGCGAGGAAAAGCACATTCTGCATGCTTAGACCCATCGCCTCGTACCTCCTGCGAATGGCTTCAGGAAATTCAGGTAAAGAGGCATGGATGCTTTCAACATATTCTTGGATGAGGATCACTTCTGGAAAATCTGGTTATCTCATAGTCAATTGCCCTGCTCATAGCTGAATATGCATTCAAGTTTTTATTTTCCACCTGTGAAACAACATAAACTCTGAATCATCAACCAGATAAAATGAAAATGCAATAAGTTGATGCAGTGGACGAAACTTGTTGACCTTGGTGCGAAACTCAGGTTGCCTAATTGGAAGGATACAAATATTGACATCGCAGCCAAGAGAGCCTTCTTGCGAATTCCCATTACTCACTCCCAAATACCTCACAATCCGTTGCATCTCACTAGCGTATTCAGCTACTTCTATCACACTTCTAAAATCAGGTTCATAAACAATCTCAAGCAAAGAAATCCTTGCTCTATTCAGATCTACCTAAACCACAAGATAACCAAACATAAGTGAGAGAAACATCTTTGCAGGTTCTACTTAAACCTTGTAAAACCTAAACCAATAATCTGCATAGTCTCTTTGCTTGATCATTGCTTATACTGTAGTAACACATAGAGTACACTACTAATTTTGATCATCTCAAGCCTTACATGTAAGCAAAAACCACTTTTTCTACAAGAAAACGTAGGAACAAAGATTAGGGAAAGTATAATGAAACAACAACTTGCTTAGTGTTCTTGATATGGTGCATTTTGTCTACATAATCATATTCAAACATTCCAATGATGGCTTATAAGCTTTCTCTAAGATGTTCTCCTTAAACCACTTAAATCCTTCTAGGAAAACAAGCATCTTAAACTCAAACCAAACTGAAAGTTTGTGTTTCATACGTGAGAGTAATCTCCAATGTCTGAATGGAGTAGCGTGCCAACATTTTCTTTCATATGAACCCTAGTGATACCAAATCTTTTATGTCCACCACCAAACTCAAGAGGAATATCCACATCCACATAACCACTAGACACAATAAGGACATTTCAACTGAGATATCTAATAGCCTATAGAAAGATCTGGGTAAAAATATTGCTTCATATCGAACTTACACTTGAGAGAAAGAGATTACAATTCAAAGCCAAACATGCATGATCTGAGTTTAGTTGAAATTCGTATGGTAAGACCTAACTCATTGATGGGTTAGTTAAAAGATGTTTTCTTATTGATCGGAAAGACACTCGATTTACAAATGAGGAAATACATAAAGTCGGTGCTCGGTGAGCTGACCAAGAAAGTATAAGTCGGCAAGAATACAATGAGTAAAACTCACGTTTCTAACCGCCAAACATGTGTGTCAATCTTCGGATCTCCCTCTTTGTCATTCTCTCTTACCTCATATAGATAAGCCTTGATTTCCCGTTCGCCCTAGGTCGTTTCTCCCTAATGGACTTGATAGTTTTTAGACCGAGAAATTGGGCTAAGCCATCAGGCCTTGAGCATAGCTGGTACATTTACTTGCTGAGCCGAGAAAAGCAGTATGAAGCCGGGCCATGCGCTTGGTCAAGAGCTCCTTAGTCAAGCTGATATTTTGGGCCGATCCGATGGGCTATATTCTCTATTTTATGGACCTTTTGGAGGGATGTAATCCATCTCCTACAAAACCCAATCTAACACCAAAGTCGACAACTTTTGAATTCAAAACAGGAAAAGCACCAAGCAAACCAATTCATACAAGATGGATACTTGTGTTTGGATGAAGCATGTGACTGTTAGGGAAGTTGCAAAATGCATTTGTAAATGTCGATAGCTGAACATAAGTCTATACACCAATTACAGCTTCATAACTCTCAGGACCTCGACAAGTTTGTTGCTTCTGTGTTTTTTGGAGTGGTTCTTGATTGAGAAGGCTATTTAGCTTCATGAGTCGTCGTTGTTTGGTTCATGTAACACCTCACAGAGAAATTGATTGTTCTCTCTTAACAAGGAAACTCTGAAATGTGAGAATTGGTTTCGTTGAGTGTTCTGAACAATATGATGGACATGTTTTTGTGCAATCAGAAATGAAGAAGTTTGAAATTCGTGAAACACAGAAGAGGAAGTAATGGCCAGCAGCGGAGCAATAACCGAGAGGGGATGGTCATCTAGAATGATATTAACTTTGCATTGGTTAACTGAAGTACCGATAAGAACAGAAAGTAAGGAAATTTGATCCAAATTAAATAGAAACTTGATCAGAAACTAAATCAAAGAACCAAAACTGTAATACTGTAGGTTGTAGTCTCTTCTTCCCCGGTCAAACTGTAGGGTTCTCATCTGGTTTCTCTTACTGTCGGTACGTCTGTGGGTTGTCTTCCTCGTTTTAACATGGTCTTTTACGGATTTTTCTCTTAGTTTAGGACTTTTATCTATTTTTTCTCAATGATGTTCAGTTCATAGTGTTCGCTAAGTCTAGTCCAACATCCTCGAAAATCACTAAAAACTGCATCATATAAAACATGTACCTTACTACCTCGGTGTGTGGTTGACTTCTCATCCATCCATATGATTGATCCTTACTATCTTCATGCTTCCTCATCCAGCTAGCTCGATCAAATACTTAACGGAATTTGTAGGGTCCCAACCCGGTTTCTCTTACAGTCGATACGTCTGTGGCTTGTCTTCCTCAACAAAACATGGTCCTTTCCAGATTTTTCGCTTAACTTAGGATTTTTATCTATTTTTCTCAAATGAGGTTCAGTTCAATTCATAGTGTTCACTAAGTCATCCTAGCAAATCACGAAAAATCACATCATATAAAACATTTACTTTACTGCTTTGGTGCATTGTTAACAGCTCGTCCATCCATATGATTGATCCTTGCTATCTCCATGCTTCCTCATCCAGCTAGCTCGAATATATACTTAACTGAATCCCGTTGTTCCTTAGTCACTTAACCAACCATCCTCACATGACCAAGTAAACAGAAGAGTCTGTTTGATCTCCAATCCAACCATCCAGTTCATGCAGTACATTAGCCATACTAACACTCCTCAATCAGTCACTGATCACACTCTGAACAGACAGTCACTGATTACATACATATCAGTCAAAACACCATCACTCGGCTCAACAGCCTGATACAATATGTACACCATGTAACCATCCAGTCTAACAGCCGCGCTCTACCCAGTCATGTCATGCATTCCATGCAAATCAACAACTCTCATGTATTGATCAACACCATTAATATCAGAGTACATGTAACTGGCTCCACAGCCATCTTCCTGTCGGTCCTAACACACAGACGGAATCAGTCTACTCTCGGTCCAGCCATCGCTCAGTCTGTAACATGATGTAGATGCCTTGATCACAACCAATCAACCATGTCTCGGGATGTACCATCACCGATACAAAATGCTAAGACTCGATCAAACCATAACCACCAGTATCACGATCCACACCCATCCAGTCGATAATCCATCCAATACTTTGTGATCGCTCCATGATCCATTATCGTAACCAATATGTGAACCTGACTGGAAAAAGAACCCATCGGACCACTGTTTCTATGACCGGCGGTTAGTCCACTTTGATAAAACAACCACTGGTCAAGTTCCTTCTCACGTTTCCTTGCTTGAAACTCCTCTTATCCAGACACAACTCCAGATGCCCAAGACCACACCGAAGCTCAGTTTTGATCATAACTGCCTCATGATCTCAAACGTTCTTGTCGAAACCCGACAATATTCGTAAACCGACCAACATTGTCTTAATGGTTAGCCTAATTTTGATTAGTCATCTGATCAATCTAGCTGACCCGTCCTTAGACAATTCCAGCTCAGTCCACGGAGCGTAGACACTACATAATTTTATAATATTGGACGTTAGCCCACTTTTTAACCCAACAGTAAAAATAGCACACGATATATCGGGTGTTACACGCCTGGGGAAGAAACTATTTTCCTGTGTTTAGACTTGGGTCTATTCTCCTCTCCTCTCCTCTCCTTTGTGTCCTGGACCTACCGGTATGGACGTAATGATCTGGTCATGTTAACATGTCTAACCATAAGGGTCTATCCTTTTTAACTTCTTCCATTATGAAAATATATACTTTATCAGTTTTCTCCCTCTGAGATAGACCATTTCCACCTCTCCATTTTTTTCATCTTTATTGGAGAATATTTTCATTGGTTCCTAAATTAAATAAAACTCCAACTTGTATTTATGTGTCACAGAACCAGAATATGCAATATATTTTGTTTTAATAAATTTCAAAGGTACATGAGCAAGTTTTCAACATTACAACTTAAGGTGACTAGGCATACATATAGGTTCATGGATTCAGTTTCGCTTTACTATGATTATCACTCATCCTTATCTTAAAACTGCTTTAAAATTTTATTGTTTTAGTCAAAGAGTTTTGATAACTCTTTCTTAATTTAATGAAAAGAAAGGTTTGCAAAGAAAAAAGGTAACATTTCCGCAGGTTTAAAAATAGTTTTATTGTGGATTCATAATTCATTATGCCATTAAGAAAAGAGACCTAAGTCATGTAATGCAAGGGATTTGTAAAAGGAATATTTCTCTTTATATTTTTCGTTATTTTTAGTGTCTTTATATAGCAAAAGAAGAAAGAATAATTTAGAAGAATGATGTAACAAGTTTCCTACCAACACTACTTATGTAAAGAACTAGATTTGTTTGGGCACTCGTGCGTAAGATGATGATGATGATACATGAACCCCACCACCCTCGACCTCAAGCTATTCAAATATACTCTACATCTCTCGTTTTTAAATATAATTTTGGATTACTCATATCTCTAGATCTACCTTCTACACTTTTCAATCCATTCACTAGATTATCGAAAAGACAATGTATCCTTTCTTTCAACCAATTAAGTTGAGGTAAGCAAAAGTAACTAAAAGCGTGTTACTTGTAAGATATAAGGTTTAAGAGCAATTAATAAAGTAATCAAAACATAACTATGTTACAACTCATATAAATGGGTTTCGTCAAAGTATAAAAAGGTATCTTAAGGTGGATTGGTCTTTAGTGTTTGACAGCCAAACTTGATTTGCTGTCAAACTTGATGCATTGCATTTGCTTAATTAGTTTGTATATATGTTCAAACTTACGTTTTGTTCTAGACTTTCTGTTTATTAAAAAATATAGTTAAATATGGTTTTTGGTTCTCATGGCAAATCGGAATTGGTTCAAAAAAATTGTATGAAGAAGATATTAAATTTACAAACTAGCAAACCTTCAGTGAACTTATGAAAGATCAACAGTTCGAATCAGAAGAAACCAAATTAAAAAAAAAAAAAATTGTTATCAAAACTGAACCCATTGCACACGATAAACTGGTTCAAGTATCAAAGTTTTGATGGTTCGACATTATTCAACTTTGTTTGTTGCAAATTTAACCTAAATTTTCAAACTTATTTTAAAAAGACATAGACACATTTAACAAAACTTCATAATTGATGTTCCCCTAAAATTTCCATATGTTACAAGATTAGATGTATCAAAATAATTCATCGTCTATTCATGAATTCCTAAACCCTTTTACTATCATTTTCGTGTTTTTTCTATTTTAACACTCTTTTTAATTTGTATCAAATCTGATATTTTATTATACTCTTTTGACCAAACTTTTTACCGAAATGATTAGAAACCTCACTGACAAAAACCAAATCACATAATTATAAAAACATTTGAAATTGATAGTTCAACACATTTCCGATCGTTGTTGTTTGCCTTTTTATCACTAACATTTTGTGTCTTGGTATACGGCTTTACAATTTGTTTTCTCCTATATATTTCCGATATACGGATAAAAAAAATTCCAAGGCTTCTAAATTAAAATGCCCCCAAATTAAATAGAAAATTCTGTTTTCTTCATGGCAAGAAAAATTAATCATGATGTTTGCTTTGTACTCAAAAGACTTAGATCATCATCATCTATTAAAGACACAAAATCGACATAACGCTAGGCCGGTGATGTAAAGCGAATTTTATCCTAAATATTTAGCTTGATTTAGAGTGTACCACTCGTAATATATATATTTTATTAATTGTCTTGTAATGTACTATGTTACCTAATGTTCTTTCTAGACAAAAAGTTTATTCTTCTTATAGCATTATTGTTTATGTTGTTTCTTTATACATTTAATTATATATTCTCTATTATCTTACACAAGAACAAACGTTCTGAAAGTCTCATCTCTTACTTTCCAATAACTTAAAGGAAACGTTTAGTAATTTTTATAAATTTAAGTTGGTCAAAATAGTAATTTATTGTGAGGGATACTGTTATTTCTATGTAGATTTAGAACATTTTCAAAGCATTATTCTATTTTTACTTCAAAATAAAATAACTCTATAATGGAGTAAAGTTGAAATTTACTTTAACTCTGCTCCATGTTAAAGTAAAAAAGTAATAAACAAAAGATAATATCATAATCTCATTTCTGTTACATAATATAATATAAAATGTAGCATAGTTGGAACATTTCTTATTTTAAATTTCATTTTGATGTAAAACATAGAATCAGATTAGAGATACTCTTATAATATACGCTGCATAGAGATAACGTTATCTTAAAGTGTGATTAACTCGATCAACTTGCACTTAATATTCTTGATGAAAATCGTTGTTTTGATGGATGGTTAAAGGGAAAGCGAAATACAGTATAACCTCTTTAAATTAATACTCTATAAATTAATATATACTAAAAATCTCTATAAAATAATATAATTTTATAGTCCCAAATTGAATTTTTGGTTTAATTAGTATATCGATAAATTAATAATCTCTATAAATTAATAAAGAATTATAGTTTTGGTGTAGTCCCAACATTATTAATTTATAGAGGTTTCACTGTAAAAGAAAGTAATTAATTCAGTGATGTACCAATTATAATAAAGTATTTATATTTAGCAAAAAAAAATAAAAAAAATAATAAAGTATTTATAAAATTAAAAATAGAAAACGCATTATGTATGTGTTGAATTTTTTCTTCGACCCTATGCAAAAAGAGGGGTGGTGAAAAAAGGTTCAGAAAACGAAATGTGAGGATTATGTTTACCTTTAACATAAACAAAAAAATTGCTAAATAATTTAAAAGAAAATATATATCTCTGTGATCCAGTAGAATATAGTATATGAATAAAAGGAATATAGTATATGCGACTATTTTCCAAGACAGTAGTGATATATATTAGGTCTTCGGAGAGTCGTAAAAATGTTTGTCCACGTTTCATCTCAAAATTAGGCTAGTAGTATATTAAATGAATGTGTAGTCTGTTGTGACATAACAATAATTAATAGTATGCTGGATGGTTTGGAAAACATGGTTGAAGATCTGGAGGGGCTAGTAGCAATCGTTACAAATTATTTAGAGGAAATTTTTTAATCGTCCAATCCAGAGACAATAGATGAAGCACTAGCCAATGTAACAAAAATTATCTTAGAGTCGATTGACAGCACTCATTATCTTATAACTGATATTTGCATAAGTTGATTAGTCTGAATTGTATCATTTCATTAGGCTTATCTTTTTTAGGATAAAACAAATATTTATATCATTCAATTCTTGAACCATAGAAACCATCAAAAATAATTAATTAATTATATGAATTAAATCATCTTTTAATATATTTTAAAACTTTTGATAAAATAGAGCATCCTTACATCTGGTTCTGGAGTTTGTTTTTGGTGCATTGCATAAAGCTCTAACTTAATGCACTTAAAACAAAGTTTAGAGGAAGAAACAAGAGAATGAAAATAAAGATATATATGAGAAAAGCTTATGACTGAATAGAATATAAGTTTTTAGAGCAGTAATGCTTAAGATGGGATTCTCGTCCACTTGGATTTGATTGGATTATGTGATGTATAACATTAGTCAAGTATAAGTACTCATGAATGGGTAACCAAGAGGGAACATTACTCCTGAAAGACGTTTACATCAAAGAGATCATTTGTCTCATTTCATATGTATTCTATGTACATAAGCGTTCATTAGCCTTTTCAATCATACAAAGAATCAAGGAAAGATAATAGGATGTATGTTTCACGCGCTAGCCCCTCTGTATAACACTTTCTTTTTGCTAATGATAGCATTTTCTTTTGTAAGGCGGAAACCCGTGAATATGAAGAAGTTATGAAATTATTAAGGAAATATGAAAAAGCTTTAGATCAATGCATCAACTTTGATAAATCATCGTTACTCTTTGATAAGAGAGTAGCTGGACATGTAAGGAAATTAATTAAGTACACTCTTGGGATCCAAAATGAATGTAAAAAGGGTTCATACCTAAAAATTCTATAAGATATAAATGAGTCTAAATGCAAGTTATTTGTCTTTCTTAAGGATAAACTAAAAAAGAGTAAATAGATGAACAAGAAGATAGTTATCAAAAAGAGGAAAAAAATGATAATTAAATTTATTTTGTTAGCTCTTATGACTTATGTTATGTCTACCTTCCTACTCTCATTGAATACATGCGAAAACCTTGCGAGTGTCATTAATTCATTGGGTAAAATGGTATATCAAGAGAAGAGGGAGGCACTGTTTTCAGGATGATACATGAGTTTAATTTAGCCATGCTGAGAAAAAAAATTGTGGAGATTGGTACAAATCTTAGAATATTTTCTGGCATGTGTTATGCGTGGCAATGACTATAGACTGAGTTTGCCTTTGTGATTTATTTACATAAATACTCCTTCATACATCTGGACTGACATATATGATGCAAGAAATTTGATGTTGTTAGGGATTAGATGAAAGATCCATTCGGGTTTTGATGTGAAAGCATGGGATGATTCCTGGATCCCGACTTTACCTGCAAGGCCAGCCAGGCCAAATGCCCCGAGAGTCCATCTCATGATGACAATCAGTGAATTTATTAAAGAGAAATCAAAGGAACTGAATGTTGAAATGCTTCAGAACTTCGTCACTGAAGAAGATATGCATTTGATAAAATATGGCCATAAGCCGATCTTTACATCGTCATTCTTATTATTGGAGATTCAGTAAGAGTGGTATATCTACAATTAAGTCATGATATTGAGTTACCAGAAATATACTCAAGACCGAAGAAAATGTTGTTCACGTTGAGCCGAGTATCATAATGCTTCAAGTCTTTGTTTAGAAGGTAAATACTCCTCAAAAGATTTGTCATCTTATATAGCAGTTACTTACATGACATGTAGCAGCCACAAAGAACTTGAATCCTCCACAAGAAAAAAACAATATTGCCACATCTGTCTTTTGTGACAAACCTATAAAATTTGTGGCAATTTTGATGCTTTGCCACTATTTGTCTCGAAATACAAATTGTGGCTATATGCTCGTGGCAAAATCGTGGCTCCTATCCCATAAATTACCACACAAGTATTTCTGGTAATTTTACCATATTTTGCCATAAAATAATTTGTGGTAAATTTACAATAACTTGTAAGAGACTAACTTGTGGCAAATAGCAACAAATTATCACAATAAATCTATGGAAAATTAGCTAGAACTTGTGACAAATATTTTATGGCAAATTTGCCACAATTGCCACATAATACTTGTGGCAAATAGCCACAACTAATTACCATAATTTAATAATATTGTGATCACTATTATATTGTGGCAAAATTGCCATAATTGTTTTTAAATTGTTAGTTATGTTAGTATAATAAAAAAATATTAAATCAATTGATAGAAAATTTGCAATTAAAATTAAAGAACAATATATAAGGTTAAATCTTTTTATAAGATACCAAAAATATTAAGAGTTTAATTAATAGTCAATCTACAAAATACAACATAAAAAGTCTACTTAATAAACCCCAAAAAGACAAAGTAGACATTTTCCTCTTCAAATATATGAAGGTTTTGGTTTAAGACATTTGTTGGTTGGCTGGAGCAGCACTGGTTGAAGAACCATAAGAACGTGTAGCAACTGGTAGAAAAGTAACATGGTCTATGCCATTGATTCTTAATAAAACGTCTGTGGCTTTCCTTTGAGCAACAAGACTTTCTTGTGTAGCCTGATTGTTCTCCTCCATGGTTTTCTTCATGGCTTCAACCTTGTCATCTATCTTAGTAAAATGGTCATCTATAGAAATGTTTCTTTCAAAAGACTTAGCAACAGACACACTTGGATCACGATTAGCATATTGTAACGACCCAAGACCATAAATATGTTCTTTCTTAGGTAAAGCTGTCTGCAAAAAGTTTACAATATGATCAGATTTTATGTTAATTTGGAACAATAGCAAACAATTCTAAACATTATAAACAAGTAAACACCAAAGCAACATGCAACTAATCATGAAATTTTGATTTTATTGTTCCAAATGAATTATGAAAACTTACATACCTCTAAATATGCAGCATTGAGTTGTTCCGGAGTCGGATCAGTGGCAGTGGATCCATCTTGGGTTTCTTCCTCAGAGTTAGCTGTGCACCGTTCCTTAGCTAGGATCTCAGCCGCCGTAACAAGGGCTTCCGCACGTTTGTCAACAAAAGTTTCATCTTCTTTAGACTGAGTTCTCCGCACAATAGCTGTAATAGGTGTTCGTACAATAAAAAAAAAAGAGTTAATAAATCAATTTATGCATACCATCTGATGACCGGTTTTGGCAAACTTTGAAACACATGCAGTATGAACGGACACTCCTTCGCCATATTTGTTGTACATGTGGTTATATGAGTTGATTTTTTTTTTCTCCTCTTTTGGCATGGTTCAGTCAGCCACATTTCATTCATGAGTTTCCAGTCATCTTTTCCAATGAAATCAGGCTTGATCCCAGCTAGCTTCTTTTGGCTGATGCAGCTTGATATGGATGTTTGACAATGCTTCTTCCAAGCTTTTCATACTGCAGTTTCATGCTCATTATCCCAATATGCTGGAAACACATTGAAAAAACGAAATATTAAAACAAATCAAATTACAACAGAATTTTAAATATTAACATCTTAACTTACCACAAAACAGGCCCACCAAGCATCTTTTTTCTTGAGGGAACCATACTCCAATTCCACCATGGTCCCCAAAAATCTGCCTTCCATGCTCTTCTGATGTCAGTTTCTACTTCATCATCGATGTCGAAGCTGTTAAAAATTTTGTTAGCTTAAAGACATTACAAATTGTAAAACTGAAACTCATCTTACCATAAAGTTCCATCAATCCCCTGTGGATGCAAGTGTGGCATGTTACGCCTTCCAAGAGCATTCTTTAGCTCAGCTAAGCTAGCATGAGAATACACTTCTTCAAAAGAGTTAGCTTGTCCAGTGGCTCCAAGAGGTAAAGAGGCTCCAGTTCCATTAGGCAGAGAGGCTCCAGTTCCAAGAGGCAGAGAGGCTCCAGCTCCAAAAGGCAGAGAGGTTCTAGCTCAAAAAAGCAGAGAGGTTCCACTTTCGTGAGGCGACGAGGTTCCAGCTCCAGAAGTCCGAGCAGGTCCTTGAAAGGAATAAGCACCACGAGGAAGAGGACCCATAACCTGCAAATATTTTATCAGTCTAGTTAAATTTCATATGTTCACCAAAAGAGACACCACATAAACAACTATGAACATTATATATATATATATATATATTTATTTATTTATTTATTTATCAACACTGCCACAAAAAAGAGATGATACAATTCTGTATTCTTCAGATAACCAGTTTGAAAATAAGTTACAATCTTTAAAATACTTCTAAAAAGAAGATAATCCAAGACGAGAAAAATCAGCTTTTGAAAGCAAAAGAAAAAGACACTAATGCTTGACTTAATCAATGAAACATGGATGATAAGAATTACGTGGGGACAATTTCAGTAAAAGACAAAACAACTGTAAACTACAGATGTTCTGACCAGCTATAATACAAGAAAATTTTCACATGAAGATGGAGGATTAGAAGGAAGCCCCTACTGTACAAAAATCTTCTGATTATAACCAAAACCAACAGTCTGAAACTAAAACTCTACACCAATTCATTGAAATACCGGAACTATCTGAACCGAAACCGAACCGAAAAAGCCGAAAAAGTCAATTAGTAAATGGATCCTTTAACCCCCTACCCAAACTATCCGATATCCAAAATACCCAAACCAAACCAAATCGATACCCAAAATGCCCATGCCTAGTTGGTTCTATAACATTTTAAATAAAATTTCTAAACTGAAAATACGAAAACTCATATAATAATTAATTTATATTACAAAATACATCGTTTATACATTATTATCAGAAATTGATTCTAAATCTGAATCGGAATCATCACATGAATCTTCTAAAGTTTCTTCTGAAACATATTCATCGTCTGGATTATCCACCGGTAAAGGTTCATAATCATGTTCATCTTTCAACAGCATGTGCGTTAACTCTCAAAATATCACTAGTTGCAACAATATGGTTATAAATGTCATCTTGCAATGCCGTTTGTACAGCCTCTGTAGTTTCAATAAACCCTCTTGGATGAACCTTAGTAGACGCCCACCAATCATTAGTTACGCTTGGACACAATCGAGGATAAGGAATGAAACAAACTTAATCACATTGTTCTGGTAAGATAAAATGATCATAATTAGCATATCGTCTACGAGGACAAACATCCACAATACTCGATGGATGTCTGCGCATTCCACGACCAAGTGTGTTGTCAAACCAAGTGCATCTGAAAATCATAGCTTTGAGCCCAACAACACCATGATACTCAATCATGAGTATTTCCTCTATGAGTCCAAAAAACTCTATGTCAGTAGTTCCATATACAAATACACCATCATTATGTTTGTTTTTATTTTTCCATGGTTATGCGTATAGAAGTGGTATCCCCTTGAATGAAACATAGGCCAAGAAGTGAACTGGTGGTTGGAACCTTGTACAAACTCAAACATCCAAAACGGGAACACATATGATTCACTAGCATTTTTCATCTGCATGCATTAGTATATACACAAACAAACATAACTAAAAGGATATGTAAAAAATTAATATGCCATAATTTGACTAAATAATTAGTAACACTTATATAGTCTACACCATGTAGCAAAGCGTTTTTCTTTTGCTTTATTCATTGCGTCCGAAGTTATATATGGTGTGGTAGTCATTATGTACTCTTCAAACATTCTACAAAATATATATTTATATATTAAACATAATTTATATTTATTAATTGTAGATAATTTGCTATAGTAATTAATAAATAAGAAAACATAATTAAAACATTACTTTTCATACGGTGCAAATTCTTCACAATTAAGTAATAAAAATGTTTGACTCACGTTATAGTCCAAGTTTGAGAACCATCCACGTGTTGACTTGCCACTCACTCGTCCTACTTGTTCAAAGATGCTTGGACCATCAGGATGTCTGTAGGTAAATCAAATTTCGCCAGGAATTTCTAAACGCTCTGAAGGATCAAGAGATGGCAAATAATTGAACGTAATGTAAGAAATCTCTTCATTAACACGTTGAGCTACTATCGATCCTCCAATGCGTGCTTTATTTTTCACTTTCTTTTTTAGATGATACATATACCGCTCAAATGGATACATCCACCTATAATGAACAAAATCACCTAAATCAGCTTCATCAGGTAGGTGCACAACTAGGTGTTCCATCACATCAAAGAAAGTTGGAGGGAAAATTTTCTCTAGATTGCAAAGCTTTACGATAAGATTTTCTTTTAATACAACTACGTCTTCGGTTTTCAACGTCTTCACAGAAATATCTCAAAAAGAGTGCAATATCTACACAAATAAAATTGATATTTAAAACTAAATAACACTATATATAAACTTTATTAATAAAAATAATAATAAATTAATTAGTGTATTATTATGCCTGAAATAGCTGTGTGCACATTTTTTGGTAGCAGCTCGGTGAAAGCTATTGGGAGAAGTCGATGCATGATTACATGGCAGTCATAATTTTTTAGTCCTGATAACTTTCCATTATTCAGATCTACACATCGTGAAAACTTTGAAGCATATCCATCAGGAAACGTAATATCGTTCTTCAACCACATCAAGAAAGCTTGTTTTCCCTCTTTTGACAATCTAAAGATTGGAACAGGTGCTACACCATCTTGAGTTAGCTCTAGATCCGGTCTTTTGCAAAATTTAGGAAAATCCATCCTAGATTTAATGTTATCTTTCATCTTCCCTGGAACATTTAATAATGTGTTGATGATGTTGTCAAAGAAATTCTTTTTGATATGCATGAAATCAAGATTGTGTCGAAGAAGTAGATCTTTCCAGTATGGTAAATCCCAAAAGATACTTTCTTCACCCAGTTATGGTAATCACCATACCCCATGACTGTCCGAGAAGGCATCTCATGACAATTACCACCGCAGTCGATGGTTCTTGGCGATCCTTCAATGTTATTGATCCTTTCATACAAAATCTCCTCCCCAGTCAACCATTGCAGAGGATCATCCATCATAGTTTTTCCCTTCAGAAAAGATGTCTTATTTCGCCTATAAGGATGATCTTTCGGCAAAAAAAAAACTTTGTGGCAGTCAAACCAACTATGTTTTCTTCCATTTGGTAACCAAAACGCTTTTGTCCCATATTGACAATACAAACAAGTCATTCTGTCATACGTCATCCATCCAGATAGCATACCATATGCAAGAAAATCGTTAATCGTCCACATTAACACAGTTCGCATCTTGATATTTTGCTTCTTTGACACATCATAAGCATCAACCCCATCACTCCATATTAATTTCAATTCTTCAATCAATGGTTGAAGAAAAATATCTAGACTCTTTTTTGGATGTTTTGGTCCTGGAACTAATATAGAGAGAAAAAAAAATTCTCCTCTCATGCACATTCCATGGGTAGATTGTATGGTGTCAATATGATGGGTCAAACATAATGTGATTGAACATTCATACCAATTGGATTAAATCCATATGTTAATAAGCCTAGATAAATATTATGGCTCTCGGAAGCAAATGTAGGATATACCTTATTAAATTGCTTTCATGCTTTGCCGTTAGAGGGGTGATGCATCTCTCCTTTGGGAGATGAATATTCAGCATGCCATCTCATATGTGAGGCTCTTGTTTCTGATTGGTACAATCGCTTCAACCGATCCGTAACTGCAGATAGAATATTTGTTGCTTTATTATTTTTTACCTGTTCCATTATGCGGTTCATAGCGATCTGTATGACAAAAACGGCAAGACAGTAACTGGCGATCTTCTTCCTTCCAAAATAACATACATTTATTTTCGCACACATCAATCTTCAAACAAGGTAATCCAAGAGCTCGAGTCAACTTTTTTTGTCTCATAGTACGATATTGGAGCTTTGTTAGGTGACAGAAGAGCATTCTTAAATGTTTCAGCTTTATCCTCCAAACATTCTTCGGCAAGATTGAAATTGGTCTTCCAATTCAACACCGTTGATGCCATATACAACTGAGAAACTCCTTCAGGACAACCCTCATAAAGAGGTTGACTTGCTGCTTCTAGTGCTTGGAAAACACTATCATGGCATCTCTCTTCATAAATTGGTTCTAACATACCTTCGAGAATCGTGGCATTGTCATGTATCTCCATATTTGGATATGCATGTGGATCATAGTTTTGATCGTTTGTCTCTTGATAATTAGAATAATCATCCATGACTTTTTGTTCTTTGACGTAATGACTTGTTGATGCTTCACCTCCACCATATAAATTTTCTTTTTGATGCGTCCAAACATAGTAATTTTGCCATATATCCCTTCAATTACAAGTGTCTTCCCACCGTGTCAACATCATGACTTTTTTCATTTTTGCACTTTTTACACGGACACAATAATTTTTCTCGTTCCATGTAATATGGTTGACTACGAGCAAAATTTAAAAATGTATTTAGCCCATCAATGAATTCTTCAGATACGCCTCTTCGATCTTCATTTAAGCGTCTGTACATCCACTCCCTTGAATCGAAAAAATCAGACATTTTTGTGATAGAAATCAGAGAATGAATCATTGTTTGTATTTTATGATAAAAGATAGCTCTTCGCTGGCGTTATTATATAGCCGAATTTGCTAGGGTTTTGCCACAATTATATACGTGGCAAAAACGAATTTATTCTCCGACTAGTATGTTTGCCATAATTTTTTTGTAAGGATCTATTATGGCAATTTGTGGCAACCACAAAATATCATGCGGGCAACAATTATTTGACTAAATATATTGATGATATGTTTTGCCACGGTATGACCCAAATATAATTATTGCAAAATCCTCATAAATATCTATAAAATAATATTTTAAAACTGACCTGCCATATTTTGCCACAAACTAAGTTATGGCAAATTTACCACAAATTGCCACACTTTCTAAATGTTGCAAATTACCACAAACAGTTTGTTGAAAACCGTGGAAAATTTTGTCTTGAAATTGTTTGTGACAATTTGTGGCACAATTTACCACATATTGCTAGAAATTATTTTTCGTGTCAACTATTGCCACGAAATTGTAAGAATATTATCACTAATTCTGAAAATTTGAGCACAGTTGCAAAATTATGGTAAATACGTGGTAATTTTAGTTTGCCACGACAAGGCGGTGGCAAATTTCATGGCAATGCGCCAATTTTATTGTAGTGTCATCACCATATGCGTTATGATAACATATTTGTTTCCACATTCTTTCCTTTTTGTTTTTTTTTGATTTTTGATACATATCAACAAGATGCTTTGGTGTACGGCACGGACGAGCGCAATGGTCTTTACTTCCACATCAGTAACATTCAGTTGCTTGTTTGTTACCTTTCTTCTTTTCTCACTTCTGGTGAGAGTTAGAGTTCTTAAAAGAAACTCCTCGAACTCGAACTTGACCATATCCACGTCCACGTGTATCTCCACGACCATGTCCACGACCACGAACGCAACCACGACTGTAGCCATTTGTGAAGTCAGTGTTGTTTTGTTCAGTCACATTCGCTTCAGGGAATGGAGCAGAACCAGTTGGACGTAGTCCATGATTTTTCATCAAAAGCTCATTGTTTTGCTCAGCCGCAAGGAGACAAGATATAAGTTGGGAATACTTCTGGAATCCATTTTCACGGTACTATGTATGCATGACAATATTATTTCCATGAAAAGTAGAGAATGTCTTCTCTAACTTATCAGCTTCCGTGATTTTTTTCCCACATAACTCCAACTTGGAAGTAATTTTGAACAAGGCTGAATTGTAATCACTTATAGACTTAAAGTCTTGTAACCTCAGATGTGTCCATTCATAACGAGCTTTAGGTAGGATCACAATTTTCTGGTGATCGTACCTTTCTTTTAAGTTGTTCCAAAGGACTTGTGGATCTTTCACAGTGAGATATTCATTCTTGAAATCTCTGTGGAGATGATGACGAAGGAATATCATAGTCTTTGCTTTATCTTGGCTTTGAGTTTGATTCTCTTCTAGGATTGTACCTTTGAGTCCCTTTGCACTAAGGAAAAACTCAGCATCTAATGCCCAAGTCAAGTAGTTGTTTCCAGTGATATCAAGAATTTCAAATTCAGTACTGGTAAAATTCGACATACCTCACTGAAACAATAAAATAATAATCAAAATTCTTAAATAAAGAAAAAAATACAATCATCTTAAATAAAAATAAAATAAAACGTAAATTATGCATAGATTAATGTAGAAAACTTATAAGGCAATATAAATATTCTAAGATCAATGCATTAACGTTTATGCTGAATCATATATATATATAAAATATTGATTCAAGATTACATGCAAATAATATATTCTCAGGTTATTCATGTTTAACTATAGAAAGAAAGAATAATATTTGTAGCTCCACAAAACTGAATATGTTAACAAATTTACAACCTACACGTCAAGACAATAATGAATTAACAATCTACATGTATTAATGTGCTAAAATAATTTCTATATGTTAAAGTAAAATCAGATTTGTGACAGATTTTAGAAAAATAATCGGATGAAGCATACTTAAACTTTGATATAATTACATATATAAACAATAAAATCATATCTATGGTATGCAGCCATAAAACAAAATTAATAAAAGTATGGTATGTAGCTGTAAAGTTAAAACTATGAAATATTAGTTTATATGCATGAATGATTGTTAGACTTGAATTAGTTTATATGCATGAACGATTGATATCAATATAATTAAAGGTATATATATCTAAGAAGCAAAAAATTTAATTAAAACAAAATCATTTTCACTGTGGGTTTTGACTACGAATCCAATTGTAATGCTAACTAGATTTTAACCCGCACATCTGTACGGATATTTTTCTATTTTATAAATGTATTTGATATTATTACAAATATTTAAATATATAATTTTACTTTAGTGTTATATATTGTGTAACTTTAAATTTATATTGTTTATATTTTTTTAAGAATTATTAATATATAATGATTTGGTTAAACCATTTTACTTTGTTATTAATTTTTATTTACTAATATTTTGTTTGACTTATGTACAATAAAATTACAAATTAAAATAATCAAATAGAAAACCTCTATCAAAATATGTTTTCTCCTTTAATTTATATAATTTGCATATAATATATTTTTTAATTTTTTAATTTATATTATAGCAAAGAAATATGTTTAAGATAATTTATAGTTATATGTTGTGTTTAAGAAAATAGGCTTTAACATATATAATTTTAGTAAATTTTATACATAGTAATATCTAACATATTGTTTTATTAAATTTTATTGATATAGGATACTTTTTGGATGTTATGATATTAAGTTTTATGTTTTTTTTTTATAAATTAAGACTTCAAAATATTAGATTGATTTAATTTTTACAACATATATAGTTAATTTTTTCGTAGTGCATTTCAGAAAGTTATTCTTTATTATCTATGATTTTATCTTTTGTGAAATTTGAGATATTATCATTTTGAGTTTAAATATTTATTTTCAAATTTTTATATTTTGTCAAGAAAACTTTGGAAAATTATCCAATTATTTTTGAGTTTGAACAGTACATGAATTTTGAATTTGTTTTTGTTACTACATTAATATATTATTTTATAAAAAAATATTTTATTTATTTTTGGTAATATATTTTTTAAAAAATTCAACCGGTTTTGTTATAATTAAAATAAAATAAATTTATAATTAATATTTGATTTCTCATTAATATTTTAAATGAAATACTAAAATTTCATAATTTACTAATAACATATTTTTTTAAAATAATACATGAACCAAAGGTTATTATATACTATTATTTTTTATATATAAACATTTTAAACAATATATTTCTGAGAGTTTCAAAATAATTAAAATATCATATATAGTTGCAGATATAAAAGTTTAACTTGTGTTAATACATTTATTTTTGTAAAAGTATTATATACTTTAAGAATTTTAACCCATTATAATGATGAGTGATAATTTATTTAAGTGAAAGAATCAAAAATATAAATTTTATTAATTTACTTATTAAATATTAAATATATTTTCATATTTAATTTATATAGCATTGCTATCTTTATATAATATAAAATATAATTATAGAATTTTTAAAAAAATAGTTTAGAATTTTATTTTGTTTTTATAATAAAATTTTAGTTAACATTTATATATAATAATATTATATTACTAATTACGAAATTTATTAATGTATTATTTTTAAAAATATTTAATTTTTAAATAAGATTTTGTTAGATTTTTTCTCAACAGATTTTATTATAAATTAAAAAGAAAAAAAAAATTTATAGTTAGTTCATTATTAATATAAATAATCATTATGTCATATTAAGAAATTAATCAAATGGTTCTACTAAGATTTATTTGTAGTAGATAAAAATAGGATTCTATTTTAATAGAATAGATGTTATAAACATGTTGAGTGAATCAAGCTAATATGCATAGCCATACGAAAGAAAAATATGGCATGTAGCAAAATACAAGGAACAATATTAATAAACAATATGTACCCCGTAATGACATGTGAAACAAAAACAAACGAATATCAAATATAACATACTGAACATCTACTTATAAACATCGACAAGATCATTGATCAAATGATTTTTCTTTCCTTGGAACAAGGCTAAATCAGTATTGTCGAGTAAAGCTCCTAAGTTCATATTGTGTATAAATCTATTCTTACAAACCATGTATTGATAATAAACATGATTTGAAGAATGATTGGATATAGAGTAAAAATAAAACATAATAAAAATCTATACCTATTAGCTTAAGATCGCTAGAGTTTCGTGCTGATAACGTGTTTTGGGTAGAGAAGAGAAGAGAGAAATTTATGTATCTTATTCCATGAATAATGAACTCCTTATATAGGGATACAAGATTAGAGTTTTGTTTGGTGACCAAGTACAAGTAAATCTTGATGAACAAGGTTTTCTATAATCAACATCACAATAAATATAACACTAGCAAATTTCTCTCTATTTAAACCAATCAAACTTTTCTACCTTTGTTTTCAAAAATCCATACATAATCCAAATTCTTGACCTACAATCCAGAAATGGAAGTCGGCCAAGGTTCTACAATGGGTGTAAGTACTTGATATCTTTAAACTGATATATGGTTTTCTAAATTGTTTTCTTTATTTTCTCTTGGAAAATTGTTTGAGGCTAACACTTCACCAATTTTCACTTTTTTGTAGCTAAGAGAACTAAAATAATTTACCAAGGGTCTAGAAGCTTATTGGCAAGTACCACTCCTGCACTTTAAACATAAGATAGGAACAACATTATTATAGTTAAAAAGTAATTTCCTACAATCGTGCAAACTTTATCTTTAATCGATAACAAACAAAAGGAAGCAACTATATAAATGTCGAAGAAATTATATAGTTTTTTCTTTTTTTTTGAAGAGGCTTTAAGAAATTATATAGTTAACTCAAAAGAATACGATTATTTTATCAAAGTACTTGCCAATTTAATTTGCATCTCACGCGGAAATCTTGGATTCGAAATCTTATTTGTTTTAGTTACGTGTACGACTCTAAATCATTTTAATAACTTGAGAAATTATTTGAAATACAATAACTTCGATACCAATTTTTAATATAACCTTCAAAACAAAATACCATAACATTTAGATTTTAAAATTTAGTAACTATTATTTAGAGTTTAGTTTTTTCGTTGGGTCTAGCGTTGAGTATTTAGTTGATGTGCTTAAATTTATAAACTTTGATGAATATTTATAAATGAATTTTAAATATTTGTAAATAATTTTAAATATTTAGTTAGCTTTTATCATAATTTTAAGATATTTATAAAAAATATTATTTTAAAAGATAATTTTTTAAAAATGATATCAAATTTATACTAATATTAGAATTTTGTCTTTTAATTATACTACTTTTATTGTTAATAAATTATTATGTTCTAATCAATTTCATCTTTCATTCTTTAACATTTTTTCTTGTATTTGGAAGGATAAGCAAATATGAAAGTCTAAAACCATCTAGAAATTTTAAGGTATCTGAATTCATATCTCTTAGATACATATTTTTATTATTTTAATCAGATTTAAGATTTCTAAAAATTTGGTTAAATTTTTTAAAATATAATTATAATTAGATCTTTCCATAAAATAACTAGAAATATAATAAAATATTTTAAGTAATAACTATAATTTTAAATTGAAAATTATAAAATAAATATAATTTTATATATTATTATAAAATATTGTTGCAAACAAATAATATAAATAATATAAATATTGTAAAATAAATTTAATAAATATTTATTACTATTTAAAATAATTATTATTAAAATTAAAAATAATATATCATAAAATTTTAAATGATATACAAAGTATCATACATCACCACACCACATTCAAATCTGGTTTGATGATTACGTATTTGCGGTTGGGTGATAGAACCTCACTGGTTGAAACGTTGCAGATGAAAATTGAAGAAAACATAAAGTTTTGTGAAGAAGAAACTTTACGTTTATTATCTTTTCTTGCTTAGCATCCTTACACAATGACATTACATGCTATATACAGATTCTAAATCTTATTTGACATCAAGACATGACATCACATGTACTAAGACAACTAAATATATTGGCAACGGCTACTGTATTAGCTGGCCTCATCACACGAGAGCAAGAACATTGAACATTGACTATTTTCTGTCTGTAGGAAAACGAGAAGGGTTTTGTCTGAGTCTTCTGATCCGATTGAGTGCTGACCGTGTGGGCTTGAGACTTATTGTTGGCTTCATTAACTATCCCACTAGCTTGTACAACAGGTCTAAGATATTTACTGTCATTACACCCCCCTCAAACTAAGTGTTGGAGTACGCGAGATACCGAGTTTGCACACAATCTGAAAAAAGCTCCTGACCAAGAGACTTAGTAAACATGTCTGTGATATGTCTAGTGATAGTCCACTTCAAAATGTTTTGTGCGCCTATGAAACATAGGATTTGCACTCAAACACACATCATATAAGTTATCACATAAAAGCAAGGGAGTCATATTATGTTCCAGTCCCATTATCTTAAGGAGATTCTGCAACCAAGCAACTTCAGATGCTGCTAAAGACATTGTTCTATATTCTGCTTCCGTTGAAGACTTGGAAACTGTCTCATGCCTTTTTGCTGATCAAGATATGATTTTTCCAACGAGAAATGTGCAGAAACTACCAATAGATCGACGAGTATCCTTGTAGCCGACCCAATCACTGTCACTGTAACATTATAAGGTGGAGTGTGTCTCTGCACTGATGTCAATTCCATGATCTACTGGACCTTTTTAGAATTCTTTTTTAGTTGAAAATCACGCTAGAGTGGTGCATCTTTTGACATATATAATTGACAAAGAATTAAAGGTCAGATCTAGTAAGTGTAAGGTACTGTAACTTACCAACCAAGCTTCGAAAATATGATGGTTCTGCAAAATGTTCATCCTGTCCCTGAAGATTATTTAATTTGATCGGCAGGAGAATGTACATTAAGGCACAATATTTCATTCCTACAGAAATCAGAAGATATGTTGCATACTTAGACTGATTGAGAAACAATCCTCCTTGATGTCGATGAACTTGTATCTCCAAGAAATAATATATATCACCCATGTCCTTCATTTTAAACACTTTGTTGAGTTCAGAAAGCAGTTTCTCCACCAAGTTGTTGTCATTTTCAGTTAGTATCATATCATTTACATAAAGTAGAAGATAGATAACATTCGACCCATGGTGATAGATGAAGAGAGATGGGTCATGGAAGCTGCATTGAAAACCAAAATCAATAAGAAAATTGTTGAATTTGTAAAATCATGCTCTTGGAGCTTGCTTAAGGCCATAAATTTCCTTTCTCAGCTTCTGCACATAACCAAGTGGATCTGGATCCTCAAAACCTTGTGGTTGCTTCATATAAACCGTTTCTTTGAGATCTCCATGCAGAAATGCATTTTGAACATCAAGCTGTTTTATATTCCACTTCTTAGTGACTGCAATATGAAGCATTGTTCTTATGGTAGCTGTCCTTACAACTGGGCTGAAGGTTTCAATAAAATCTATTCCCTCTTCCTGTTTGTTTCCTTTTGCAACCAAACGTGCTCTGAGCTTGAGTAGAGACACATATGCATTAAGTTTGGTCTTGTAAATCCATCCACCGTTCAAAGGTCTATGGTCTCGATCCGGTGGAACAAGTTCAAATGTCTCTGTCTCAACCATGTTGTGAATCTCAACACCTATTGCACCATTCCATCCTGGATCCCTGAGAACAGCCTTCATACTTTGAGGTTCAGGATAGTTGTCTTTGACAGTGATACCCGAGAGAGCTCTAGTTGTCATCGAGTGAGACACCAGAGCTTATTTTTCTACAGCCAAGTCACCATTGTTATCATTCTGATGATTGCTATCACTATCCGAGGAAGACCCTGTCATATTTCCTGAGTCAAACGAACTACTTGTACTTGTATCAGACAGTTGTTGATCATGAAACTGTGGTGGAGACTGAACATTTTTAGGGACTTCTTGCTTTCTGTTTGCAGAGAACTCTTATATAGCTGAGCTTTGTTCTTCATCTGCTACCTCTTCTTTTTGTAAGTTTACCAAGTGCCAAACTTGTAACAGAGGAGACTCAGTAGACTTGTGATATTGACAGTAGATATCAGCATATGGATAGTGAGCTTTGTCAAACAATACATGCCGACTGATAACACTTTTCCAGTGGGAGGATAGTAGCATTTATATCCCTTGTATTTTTCATTATAACCGAGGAAGACACAACTTAAAGACTTAAGATCCAACTTGTTCTTCATATACGGCCGAAGATATAGGAAGCACTTACATCTGAAGACTCTTAATGTGGTGTAAACCAGAGAATTTCCAAACAACACTTCATAGGAACTCTTATGATCCAATAGAACAGATGACAGTAGAAGATTACTGAGAAACGTAGCTGTAAAGAACGCCTCTATCCAGAGTTTTTGTGGAACCTTGCTGATATACATCATTGTAATGCCTAATTCAGTAATATGTATGTGATTCCTTTCTGAAATTTCATTTTGTTGAGGTGTTGGAAGGCAAGACATGAGTTGCTTAATTCCACAACTAGCCAAGTGTATGAGAAACCGGTTACTTGTGAATTCACCCCTTCCATAACACTCAAACTGCTTAATCTTCTCTTGAAGTTGTGTTTCTACCAAGGATTAAACTGCAGAAATACTGAATAGAAGTCGGATTTCACATAGCACCATCGAACTATCTTTATTCAAGCTAATTGCATTATTCATGGCTAGAAGATAAAGAATGTCCTTGTGGGGATGGCCTAGCCTTTGTGCCAAATCTCCACACTTTTAGCTATTTGTCTTGTAGAATAAAAAACTTGAAATCTTGCATCTTTCAACATATAAAGATTCTTATGCTTTTTGCCTTGAGTTATCACATGTTTTGTTTGTTTATCCTTAAAAAAAAACAGAATCAGAATCAGATGTAACTTCACATGGATAATCAACTGTGAATTTTGAAACTGATAGCAATGAGTTTGTAATTCCAGGGCAGACTAACACATCATCAAGAGGGAGAATACCTTGTGGTGTGTGTAAGGCAATAGAACCAATGTGAGTGATTGGAAGATAATCTCCATTTCCCACAATCACTTGATCATTCCAGAGATATGGTTCTGCTGAACTCAACTGAGAACTGTTGCTAGTGATGTGAGCTGATGCTGCGGAATCATGGTACCATTCCTGACCAGTGTTCTGCTCCTGATCAGAGAGATTCATTGTCGTGAAGGCATTGTGAACGTTGTCAGATCATTGATACTGTTGATCAAAGCAATTGTAGCATCGTGCAGCAGAGTGACCATACTTCCCAGATATTTGGCAAGTTGGTTTGTTGTTGTTGGAACCGGACCCGGAGCCTGATTAGTCTCGAGCATTAGAGCCAGAAAACTGTTGCTGAAACCCTTGTCCCTGTGTAGAGTAATTTTTGTTGTTGCGACCTCTAAAACCACCTATGTTGTTGTAACCTCCTCTATCTCAGTTGTTTGAGTATCCTCTCCCAGCATGAAAGGCAAGATAAGGATTCACATCGTTGTTTTGGTTGTATCCTTGCAGCTTATTATCAAAGGTAACCAGCTTAAACGCTGCATCTTGAAAAGACATTTCAACAACCGAATCCATAGAGTGTTTAATCACAGTACATATAGATTCATACTCCTTTCCTAAACCACTTAAAGCTCCATAGATTATCTCATGTTCAGAAATAGGACAGCCAATGGAATCTAACTGATCACAGATACTCTTGACGTCTCCTAAGTACTTGGTCATGGTTTTCTGGTTCTTAGCCATGCCTTGGAGTTTACGCTGGAGATCAATTTTTCTTGTAGCTGAGACGCGATTCTACTTCTTCCTGAGACAGCACCAGACCTCTTGAGCTGATGTAAGACCGTAGACAGATTTGAGAGCTTCTTCAGACAAGGAACCAAACAACCAAGTCATGACGAGTTGATCTTTGCGTATCCACTTCTGGAACTCAGGATTAGCTTGTTCTGTAGTAACATCATATTCTCGAACGGTAACAGTTGAAGTTGGACAAACAGAGCCACCATTGATAAAACCGAGCAGAGATTGACTTGACAAGAAAGATATGAACTGTATTTTCCAAAGTAGATAAGTGGAAGACGAGAGTTTTAACGTCACACACTCAGATATGCTCAGTGATGGCGTAGACAAAGCATCAGAATCCTCCATGAAGATTGAAGGAAACAAAGAGTTTTATGAAGAATAAACTCTACGTTTATTATCTTTGCTTGCTTAGCATCGTTACACAATGACATTACATGTTATATAAAGATTATAGATCTTATCTTCGTCTGTGACATCAACACATGACAACACATGTACTGAGACACTAGATCTATTTACAACAGCTACTGTATTAGCTGGCCTTTTCGTACGAGGGCAAAAACGTTGAACATTGACTGTTTTCTGTTTGCAAGAAAATGATAAGGGTTTTGTCTAAGTCTTCTGATCTGATTAAGCGCTGACCATGTGAGCTTGAGACTGATTGTTTATTTCATTAACTGTTCCACTAGCTTGTGCAACCGGTCCAAGGCATGTACTGCCATTACCAGGCATGGCGTAAATTAGTCTTTATAAGTTTAACTCCTACTCAATTCGTTGCGAGCAGTCGAGGTTGAACTAGCTCACCGCCTACAAGTATTCAGGCTCGTATGTGTTACCGTGCTAATTGTATTAGTTTGGTCCTTAAGAAGAATCCGCCTCGAACGAACAAGTAGTTAAATCAGCTACAAATCTTCAAGCTGATTTAACTCTTTTTAAGTAATTAAATCAGCTATTTTTATATTCACCATAACTTATGAAATTCAACTTCAATAAATTATTTTTGAACTACCATCTGTTTTCGTTTATATATGTCGTCATGTACTACAGTTTAATGTTTCTAAATACGGTGGGGGTATTATACTTAGAAAATTAGAAGCATTAGATTATGTTCTGAGATTGTAAAAAACAAGCTTTTTCCTAATAAGACTTTTAAAAAAATATCCTGATCTATACTATTAGTTATATAAAATGTTTATGCAGGCGAAACACTTAGTAAGACGATATTCAAAAAGAAAGCAATTCTTATCGTAAAAGCATATATTTGCAAAATCACATGCTTAGCTGCTAAACATGTCTTTGCAGTACAAAAGTCACCAATAATACAAAAACCCTTACAAAACACAGAGTTCAAAAGATCTGCAAAGACAAATATTTAATAGATGATTCAATTAAATAATTAATGACGTCAGAATAAAAATCAATTAGTGCGTAATCATTCAATCTAATATTTTCTTATGTATAATCGGTGAATGATAATGCAGATGTTTTATAGGCATGCCTTTTTGTCTGTAGTGTCTGAGCCGTCGAGATACTTTCACATTTGCAACTCTTTGATGTTTCATTTAAAATCGTAGATTTGCGTTGCAAACAAAATCTGATTAAAATACATGCAAAACAAAAATCTGCTGAGCCTTAGAGCAACCTCATTGTATAGGATACTAAAAAGAAGTTTTAACAATTTTATATTTATATTTTAATTCACTTTTTATTATATAACTAATTTTTTAAGCAATCTAACCACTAACAAAGTGTCATGTATGAAAGAGAGTATCTCATAGAATTCTAACAAGTACCTGAGAACTCATATCTCATTTTATATATAGGATACTAAAAAGAAGTTTTAACAATTTTATATTTATATTTTAATTCACTTTTTATTATATAACTAAAATTTTTAAGCAATCTAACCACTAACAAAGTGTCATGTATGAAAGAGAGTATCTCATAGAATTCTAACAAGTACCTGAGAACTCATATCTCATTTTTTTCCAACCTTTTACATTTTTTTTAGTTTTTTATTCTTGAGACATCCACCTCCATCTTATCTATTATCTATGGAGCTGCTCTCAGAATAGTTAGAATCTACACTTTTAGTACGCGTTTCAAACATCTAACTAACAATACAAAATGTTTCTAATCATGGATTTGAAACTATTGAAAAAACTCCCCACGTATGCATGATGCATCAACAAATGACTTGTGATAGCAATCTGGCACTTCAGAGACACTTGATCGTCTTTGGCTTTAACTTAGGTTGTAGTTTGTTCCCTAAAAAGTTCTCCTAATCTTCAAAGTTTCTGATAGTTTTTCTTAAACTTTATTGCAGTATGAAAAATAATAAAATCAAGGACTTATTTGCGAGATAGCTAACTTTGTGTTGATAATTAAGTGCATGTCAATGATTTTAACATAATTAAGAAACTAACAATTATTCTTCATTTCATCCGGTTTTAGCCTTAAATCAAACAAGTAGTCGGTAAAGGAAGAAGGTAAAACCACGTCACAGGCATTAGTAACCGCATAAGTAACCGTATAAATTGTACTCTTTGCAATAAATATATTGATGGTAATAGAACACCAACAACTAGTTAAATGATGTAGATGAAGTGATGTATGATTAATATTTACAACAAATTGTTTACATCTGAGAAAATATAATGAAGTCACGTTACATACATATTAACCATATACGATTTACACTCTCGTGGTTTGAAAGTTTGCGAGTGTGTTATTCTATTTTGACGAAGTAGTATAAGACACCAACTTGACATCTAACCCCTAAAGATTAGACCTTTCCACATCAGCTAAATACTACACTCAAACTCCTAATTAGTAAATCTAAACCCTAATTTGGAAACTTTTTTTTTTTGGACAACAACCCTAATTTGAAAACTATAAACCCAAATATAATCTATAACTATTTTTACTACATATTTTAAAAAATGTATCAGCCAGGAATGCACATTCTCTTGGTTGAATGGTTGCACGTGTTTTATTCTATATCATTGAAATAGTATAGAACCTCAACATGATCTCTAACACCTACATATTAAACTCTCCCACAACCACTGAATACTATACTATTCTATCTCGGTTGCGCATGTACTATTTTATCTTGGTGACATAGTACATCACCCAATCCTTTTCTGGGAACTATACATATAAAACCAACGACAACCGCTAAAAAATATATCTAAACCCTTACTTACTAAATCTAAACCCTAGTCAGGAAACTATAAACCCAAATATAATCTATAAATATTTTTCTGATATTAAACTCATGAAAGCACATCTACTTGGTTTGAAAAGTTGCATATGCTCTATTCCATACAGTCTAAGTAGTATGGTAAACCAATACATGTTTACTCATATTTACTCTCATCTTTAAAGAGGTAAATAAACATATTCCTAATACATGTTTATTCACTATAAAATCACATTTTATTCTACATTCATTGAATAGTATTCTATTACATATAGACAAAATAGTATAGGGCTCCAATAACAATCTTAACCCCTAAATACAAAAACTCTACCCCAACCCCAATCCCTAATTACCAAACTCTAAACCCTAGCTACTAAGAAATGAATTTTATATTACAACCAATCACAAAATGACAAAGAAGAGAACTATCAAATTTGAAGACAAGACATATTATTACATTTTTAAGGAATAGTATAGAAATATATCTCAAATAGTATGGTATCTTTACATCAATAGCTACATCAATAGCTACACTAAAAAAATATATACTATACTATTCATTTCACCGAATATAGTATAGACGGCGAGTTCATCTTCTTTAATTCTTCTTTTTAGACATGATGATACGCATTTACTTGACTCACTGTCATTATTCTTCACCGCCATATAGATCATCTTCATTTTCTCTCTTTTCCGATGGAGGCCCTTTTACCGACCCAACTTCGTTATTCTTCACCACTGGATATGTAAAGCATCATAGATCTAACTTTGATGTGATAATCTCAATCTCATTTGCAAGATTCAAAAACAAAAATAGAGTATGAAAGCAAAATCCTGATTGTGACCATCAATTGGTTAAAAGAAAGAAAAAAAGAAATGAAACAGTTGGTGTATATACTCACCGTTTACGCCTTCATCGTTGCTTCCTCTTTACCACAATTGGTTGTTTTTCGTGAGAAGAAATCAATTCAAAAATAAATTTGGGAAGAAGACTTTCACATTCTGAAATAATGTGTGACTTTCAAGAGGCCACGAGTTACTTTTTAATATTATTATTAATAATTTTTGTTTTGCAGGTTTCATCGGTTACATGTAAGGACAATATGGCAATATTATATATAAGAAGCTTGTTGTATCGATGAAGTAGGTTTTTGGTTATGCATTGAATTATAATTTGTTTGAATGTTATACAATGCAATTTTCCTAAAATCAATCCCCACTGTAAAAAAATGATATTGAATCATGGCATGTAACATATTGTGGTTTGTGTTAGTATCACTTAGTATTGTTTCATCAAACTGAACTCGTCACTTCTTTTGCAGGAAAAAATAAGATATAACGATCTGAAGTTAACTTATTTTATCATTTGAATGACTTATTATCTTTGACTAACTAGTGGATCGAAAAAGAAAAAAAAAACTAGTGGATCGGTCAGTCGGTCACGGTTGGCATGATACACCCTAAATCTGACCCTGTTCTAGAAGATTATTTTAATGTTTGTAGTGCTAGTTAGTTACTATGTTTCTTACCGCATCAAAACAAAAATATTCGACTGTCGTGTTTAAGTTCCTCATTCACAATTATTAAACACCAAGAATCTAGTTCTGCCATGGACTTAACAACAAGAAAATTCAGCAGTCCTATTAAAACTTCTAATCTACGCATATAGGCTAATTCGTTGTTACTGGCAAATACTAATTGTATTTTTTTAATTAATCTGGAATATTGGGACCTATAGTTGAGTCCAAACTAATTTTCAAATGGAAGTGTAACTCATAGATAAATTTTTTCTTTGGATATGCAAATGGATCTGAAAACATGGATTCATGAGCTATGACTTAGTTTTGCACAGCAGATAGATCAAACATGAAACGTGTTAGTATTCATGTCTTTACCATCTGACACCATGTCCCGGACGTACTATTTGTATTTTAGAAACAGAAACCATTTGAAGTTAATTTGGTTGACGAACAGATGGAACTGAAGCAAGACCAACAGTTCTACCCAACCAAAATATTTTTATAACCAACAAGTCGAAGTCATTGTTGATGATTCCACTGAAGGATCCGGTTCAGAAGAAGACGAGTTTGATGTTGAAGCTGACGAAGTTGACACCACAAATGATGAGGCTGAAACTAGTGATAGTGGAAATTTGTCTGAAAATAAGTCTGATTAAACAAAATGTCGCATGTATACTGAATTTTCATATATATATTTTTTTAAAAATCTGATATTGCGACGAAATTGCGAAGGCATTGCAAGAACCACTCGCAAAGTGCTCGCAAATCTGCAACGGAACTGCGAGGAAACAGAAGCTTTCCTCGCAAAGTTCTCGCAAATGTGCAACGGTTTTGCATGAGTCTCACACTTTCCTTGACATTCTCATGCAAATCATTGTCATTGCTAAGTTTTAAGAATTAAGCTTTTTAGGGTTTCTTCATAATTTTAGTATTAGATAACACTGTTAATAGAGACTTAAAACAATTCAAATGTACTACAATACAAAATTTTATATATTTAATCAAGATCGTATATAAAAACCCAATTAAAGAGATTTGATTATACTTAATGTATATCGACACTAAACTTATGAAATACGTTGACAATAAGCGATTTAGAAAATTTTAGATAATTTTTTCCGTTTATAATTTTTTCAATATGACAATGTAGTGAGTCCTTTAAACTCTTTGAGTCACGACATAAACCTAAAAAATCCTTAAAACACATTTAATTAAACATTTTGCGAGGCATTTACAAGGGATTCATCGCAAATCCCTCTCAATTTTGCAAGGGAATTGCGAGCACTCTTCGAACCACTTACCCAAACCCTAAAGAATCCCTAAAACACATTAACTTAAACACTTGCGAAAACTTTTCGAAACCCTTGACACGTTAATTTTTACACTTTGCGAAGGATTTGCAAGGGAAACATTTGCAAAACACTTTCAAATTTGCAAGAGACTTTCGTTGCAATTTTGCAACGGTTACAGTTTCCTCGTAAATTTGCAAGGGAAGAAATTTCGTCACAAATTTACGAGTGGTTTGCAAGGAATTTCTATTTGCAACTAACGATTTGCAAGGGAGTGCGTTTGCTTGCAAATATCTCGCAAAAAGCGATTTGCAACGGAATTGTAATGCGTTTTTCCCTTGCAAATGACTTGTTTTCTTGTAGTGATTACTACTTTTTGGTAATATCTTTCGACTCTAGAAAAGATGAAAATATTGGTATTTTAAAGAAAATAAGAAGAGACAGTGCTTAAAATCTTATAAATATCTATGAGACAGAAAATTATAAGACCACCTGTCTCATAGTGACGCACACAGACCATAAACTCTTTCATAGTTATTTAATTTATTTATTTAGTTTATTGTCATAGTTCCTTATGTGGAATCCAACGAATCTTATACGACAACAACAAAGATTAGTGTAAGATCGCATGTATAAATCTCCTCGACACTTGGAGAAACCTTAGTGGTTGAGTTATGTGTATCAACTTAAAATAATGAAGCACCATCAAATTTTCATAATTGGGCTTTTAAAGAAAAATGATAATTAAGGAGCTTAAATATCAGCAATACTTATATTTAATCTGTATTAACTCGTACATCATATACCTACGTGGCAACATGATAGAATTTCCAAATAACTTTAGCACACAAGGATTATTTTATTGGATTTGATGCTCGGGTACACCATGTTACATGTTACCCAATGCCTTAACATTATACTTAATCCTGCATGAATATTGAAAATGATTAATTAAAGGCCCTATAATGTCCTTGTTTGGTGTTCATGAAAAAGATGAAGTTTGAGTGACTAAACATTAGATTTAAGCCCCCTAAACTAGGGTTATCAATCGGATTTATCATTTAGTTTCAAGTTGATTAGTCTGGCATAGCCTTTTATTCAGCTTTCATTCGGTTCAGTTTAGATAAGATTTTTTTTTTCTGTTCTAATTAACCCCCCTCCCCCCCAAGAAAATAATATACCAACAAGAAGGGGCATTTTAGTATTTTTGGGATGATGCCTTTGGGAAATGTAGACTTGGACATAAAATGGATATATACGGGGGACTTATGAAAACGACATGTGAAAAGAGGTAAAGAGAACTCCCAAGTTCTACTTCATTTTAAGTTCTAACTCTTCTTTTCATTACCTTTGTTTCTAATAATATTCTTCTTTTTCCTTTTATATCTACAATTCTATTTCTTTTCTTCTTTGGATAACTTTTGGTGAATATATTAATTATGCTTATTACTAATTACGATCCCGTAGAACTATTTTTGTAATTTGAGATTGAAAAATATGTAGAATCTTGCTTTTTGATAGTGATAACTTTATAATTTTGATTTTAGAAAGAACATAACTCTAAAAATGTAAAAAAGATCTTTGTCTTGTCACTAGTCTTTTATCATTGTAGAAAACAAACAAAAAAGTGGTGGAGGCAAAGAGTTAGTGTGAGTGCGTGCATATATAAATACTGAAAGAGGCATAGAGTAAACAGAATACAATATAACGCAAAGGCAAAATAGAAGAACACTTAGGTTTCATAAGACAGAGAGACAAAAAAAAAAAAAAGATTAGTGGGTCTGAGCGAGAAGGAGATCTAAGATACTACTTCTATTTTCTAGCTTTCATAAAAGAAAAAAAAATAAGAAGAAAGGATGAGTTTGTGGGGAGTGATGGGAGCTGGATGGGGAATGGTAGAAGAAGGCTGGAGAAAAGGGCCTTGGACTACGGAAGAAGACCGTCTTTTGATCGATTATGTGCGGCTTCACGGTGAAGGCAGATGGAACTCTGTGGCGAAGCTCGCAGGGTTGAAGAGAAATGGTAAAAGCTGTAGGTTAAGATGGGTTAATTACTTAAGACCAGACCTCAAGAGAGGACAAATCACTCCTCACGAAGAAACCATTATCCTTGAGTTACATGCTAAATGGGGCAACAGGTAATTAACTTAACCTTTAATTGCTTATTTCCGTCTGCTTTATATTTGTAAATTGTTTAATATTAATACGAGTATTTGTTACTTATTTAAGTATAGCCTGTGTCTTTTATATTTTTTCTATGGTTTATTGTCTGATGATTTTTGTAACATTAGGTGGTCCACAATTGCTCGTAGTTTACCGGGAAGAACAGACAACGAGATCAAGAACTATTGGAGAACCCATTTCAAGAAGAAGACAAAATCTCCAACTAACAACGCGGAGAAGACGAGAAACAGAATCTTGAAGAGGCAACAGTTTCAGCAGCTAAGACAGATGGAGATGCAGCAAGAACAACAGCTGCTTCAGTTCAACCAAATCGACATGAAAAAGATCATGTCTTTACTAGACGATGACGATAATAACAACAGTGGTGATAATAACTTCAGTAGCAGTAGTAGCGGCAGTAGTGGCGAAGGTGGTGCCTTCTATGTTCCTCATCAGATCATACATTCAGCAACAGGTTCTGGTTATGATCCAAATGGTAATGGTTTTTTCCCGGTGCCAATACCTGAGGCTAATGTCAACGAAAATTACACAGTTTGGGATGGTTTATGGAATCTGGATTTGGAAGGACAAGGAAGCTTTGGTGGTGGTGCTTGTGTCCCAAGGAAGCACTGTTTCCAGAACGTGTCTATTCCCTTCTGTTAGTTTCAGATTTTAAGTGTCTTACCTGCCGGAAAATGGAAAAAAAAAAAAAAAAACTTGACTGACAAGTTAGGTCGAGTTTGAGTTTGGATTGGTTTTATCTTTTCTGAATTTGGGTTTAACATAAGTAGTTCTGTTACCAGTTGTGTGTGGTCCTGTGGATGTTATAATAAGCTCATTTGGGCAACGCCACGTTAACGAGTGATGTAGTAAAAAAATCTGTGGACTAATTGTGTGTCAATTGTGGCACAACAAAACTCAAATCGAATTAGATCAAATATGGGAAATTATCTCAAATACCACTTCTTTTTTTGTCACCAAAGTAACCCTCAAAAAAAGAAAATGATCAAAAAATTTTTTTTTAATTTGAAAATTTTATTTTTTTTTATATTTTAGCATTTAAAATTACACCCCCAAAATTTTACCCTTTAACTCTAAACTCTAAATCTATGTTAATTAATCCTATGGATAAACATGTTTATTTACCTCTTTAATAAAATATTTTAGTTTTTTTTCTCATTGAGTATTATTTTTATAAAAATAAACTAAAAATATTATCTTTGGGAACTCTCTAAAAATATTGTTACATGCAAATTCTTAGCTCAAAAGATATTTTCTAGATAAGACGAATATAATAGAGTAGATCTTTCTATAGTGTAAATAAGTCGTTTATGCGGATTTTTTTTGGGTTTACCTATAAAATGAATTTATAACTTCGTCAACCAATAATAATTTGCTATCTTATATTTAGTTTCTTTTTTAAAGGAAACAAAATAATAAAAATTTGGTAAGTTATATTATGGTTTTTAAATAATATAAAAATAAAATAAATAAAAATAGTAATAGTTGCCAAAAAAAATATGAAAATCTTTTTTTTTTTAACATTGTTAACGCCGTTAGCAAAATACTAAACATTAAATCTTAAACACTAAACCCTAAATCATTGGGTACACTCTAAATCCTAAATCATAAACATTAAATACTTAATCATTAACACTAAATCTTAAACACCGTCAACAAAACTCTAAAACCTAAGGTTTAAGATTTATCCAAGGGTGTAGAGTCTACTCAAAGATTTATGATTTATTGTTTAGGGTTTAGTGTTTAGGATTTAATATTTTTCTAACGTTGTTACCAATGTTAAAAAGATTTTTTTTCTTGCAGTTATTACTATTTTTTTATTTTATATGGATTTTTAGTGATTTAAACCTCCAACTATTTTTAAATCGGATAAAAAAACTCCAACTAAAATTTTATGTTTTTAAACCTTCAACTATTAAACCGTTAATGTCGTTAACCTTTCGTTAAACAAAATCGTTTTTTTCTTAACGGAGACCCGTTAAATCAAAACGCAGCGTTTCATATAATCACAAAACAATAAAAAATTCTTATAATCAATAAATACTTTAGTGATTTAAACCCCCAACTATTTTTAAATCAGATGGAAAATCTCCAACTAAAATTTTACGTTTTTAAACCCTCAACTATTAAACTTTTAATGCCTTTGACCCTTATTAAACAAAATCATTTTTTCTGAACGGAGAACTATTAAATTGAAACACAGAGCTTCATGTAATCACATAAACGATACGAAATGCTTAAAACCCTCTTATATCAATGGCAATGACAATGACAAGTCATCCTCAAATATATGAAAAACTAGAGAGTTCTTTTTCTAATTAGAAATAACACAATTTTCTGACTTATATTACCCTCCGATGGTTCTTGAAAAAGAAAAAGAACTTAGTTTTTTTTATTTGAGGATGAATTGTCATTGTCATTGCCATTGATATAAGGGGGTTTTAAGCATTTCGTGTTGTTTATGTGATTATATGAAACTCTGTGTTTCAATTTAATAGTTCTCCGTTCAGAAAAATAATTTTGTTTACTGAGGGTTAAGGCATTAAAGGTTTAATAGTTGAGGGCTTAAAAACGTAAAGTTTTAGTTGGAGGTTTTCCATTCGATTTAAAAATAGTTGGGGGTTTAAATCACTAAAATATTTATTGACTGTAAGAATTTCGTGTTATTTTGTGATTATATGAAACACTGTATTTTGATTTAACGGATTTCCGTTAAGAAAAAACGATTTTGTTAACGGAAGATTAACGACATTAATGGTTTAATAGTTAGAGATTTAAAAACATAAAATTTTAGTTGGAGGTTTTTTATCCGATTTAAAAATAGTTGGAGGTTTAAATCACCAAAAAATCATTTTTATCTTTTTGTTTTTAAAAAATAATATTATTTGATAAATTTCTATTATTATGTTTTTTTAAATTGAATATAAAATAACAAATTAGTAACTAGCCGCGTTTAGGTACACGTCGATATTGTTTTTGACCAACTAAAGTAGCAAGTAGAACTAGGCTAATAGTGGAAGAGACATTGACATGTCTGTACATTTTATCAAGAAGTCAATTTGAAAACGTTTAGGGTTAACCAGTAGCCTAAATGGGCTTTTATTATACGAGGCCATTAATATCTGAAAGACCACAAATACTAATCGAATATTTGCGTCCTCGTTTTATACACAGAAGTTGGCCATATTTGGTGACAGATTAGTTCTTGCCCCTAAAATCATTATAATTATTGAATCCAAACTTTCGTCAATAATCCAAATCGATGTGTTGATTATCTTTAACCGCGTTCAGTTAAAAAAAATAAAAAAAAATAATAATACATTTTTTTATTACGGTTTTATCCGCTTTGTTTCATGTACAAAAAAATAACTAGAGATCTGATTAACCTAATGTGCAAGCTACCGCATCTATTAACTTAAATGTCTAAAATCGAAATCTGAAATCAATCATCTCTTATCGATTACCGTATCTAAGAGCTTGTCTTTTTTAGTTGATATTTCGTAGTTGATTTACTATTTCATTAGTTTAGAATTCATAACACCTCCATATTTGCTTAGATTAAGGAGATTTTTGTATTCTCAGTGTTATAGATCACTAGTTATCTGTGGACTCAATCATAAAGTATTACATCGATATATCATTCGATTGCGGTAGCTTGCACATTAAGTTAATTGATATGTGGTAAAATGCATAACATCAGTTTTCCCAAATAAATAATTTATAGACTATTAAAATTTCAGTTAACAATTATATTTAACTGATGAACAAAAATATTCTTTTTAAATATACTATATCTCCTATATATTATTTGAAAATCATTTTGAGAGAACAATGATGATGTATTGTCACCATAATAATTCTAAAAAAATTGATCATGGTTCGTCACCACAATTATCTTCACAAAAATTGATTTGTCATCACCAATAGCATTCTCACATAACACATTAAGTAATTTTTTATTACTTTAAAAGTTACGGAATTACTTTTGATGTGATTTAAAATATATATGATGATTAAGATAGTAACTTTTATAACATTTATCATTCTTTTAATGTTATATTACTAAAATAAATTAAAAAATCACATTAACCATATAATAAAAAATTATATGTTTTTGTATTTGTTATATTTTGAAAATTTTTAAATGATTATAGTTTATTAAAATTATTAAAGTCCCATATTGAAAAGTTTGTGATCAATAATTTAAAATTTCTATTATAAAATTATATAAATGATCATAAACCATATAAATAAAGAAATTCTTTTAATAGATTTTCAAATTAGAAATGTGTATATATATATTGATATTGTTTAAATTAAATTATATAATACAACTATTTTAATTTCAAAAATGTAGAAAATTATCATACTTGAATTGAATTTTAAAATTAAAGAAATCATTAAAATATGTTTAGATATATTTTTTTAAATAGTTGAAAATTTTATTCATTTAACAAATATGTTATAAAATATTTCAATTCGCGCAGGACATTATTTCCTATTTACCTAGTTACAAGCTTCTTAAATATTATTAGAATGAAGGTGCCTAGTATTATATATTAGTTTATGACATACATAAAGTTTATGGACCTTAGAATTCGAAGATAAACATCTTGTAAAAGTTTAAAAGTCTAGAGACAAAGAAGCAACATATATAGTAGAGTGGAGGCAACACTTAACAAAAAAAAATTGTGAGCTTAGCAATGAAGATCTCTATCTCAGCCTTTTTTTCATTTCCTGCAACAGTAAAACATTTCATCAAGTTTTTGAGATGGTTGTAATGGCCTACCGCCTCGTAACCTTATTATTGATCCGTCAAATACAAACGGGTCTCAAGGCTATATAGGGGAAATATCATGAGAGGTAGAAGATGTGAATAGTAAAAGAGAATTTGAGATGACAAGTTCCATTAGCTGGTACATCCAATGGTTCATTGACATCAGCACTATCTAATACCACAAATAAATTGTCATGAACAAATGGTAAAGACGATAGAGAGGAGTTAGAATTATCAACCACAATATCAACATTCCCTATAAACTTCCCTGAAGGAACTTCTGGAGTTGGTGGTGCAGATTGTATTAAGGAGTCAACAGGTTCTGCGACATCACAATGTTTAGATAGTGTGATAACAATGTTTAATGCGATTCCATCAGCTACTTCTTCGCACATCCAAAATTGTATCCTCAGTCAAACTGTATTTGGACCATATATATATTCGTATTAAAAGTACATTTCATATGTTAGCACAAACTTTGACAAAAAATGGGAAACTGACAATTATACTGTACAATATTTTTTTTAATACAACGTAGTGAATGGTTGTCTACAAAATATACATAAATACGGACAAACCCCTTAAGATGTTGTTTTTTAACCCCATAACTTTTACTATATTACGGATATATACATATATACACCAAATATGTCTATATATACTCAACATATTATATATATATATATGTTCTCAAATAATCTTAAAAATGTTTTTGTCATAAATATAGTCTGTAAGAATCAAAATTACCAAAATGTTTATTAAGAATGCAAATATACACTTATACCCTTAGGGTTAACTAATATAGACTATGATTTAGAATTAAGGGTAAAGATGGCATTTGGGCCTTTCCGTCCCGTCCCATCCCACCCCGCCGCGGGTTTGGTGTTTGTTGGATTTCTGCAGGTAGGTCTCGCACAGGCCACGGTATACCAAAGCTGTGATGAATCCCGCCCCGTACATATGATGGGCCTTAGCGGTACGCCCGCGGGACAGCTTCAAATCCACAGTTTGGCGTCAGCTTCACGGTTTGGGTTCTTGAGTTGCAATCAAAGTTAGTTAGAAATATGTCTTCCAATGTGCATAGTCTAATAAGTTCTATACATCAGGAATTGTCATAAGATTACAACTTGCATATAACTCACAACTTGCATATAATAATCCTACGTTTGTGTACATACAAGAATCAAGTTACTTCATTAAAAAATTCAGGTTATAGTTATGAAACGTTTGTGCAAGCTCAGATGGTGGAACAAATGAAGTAAAAAATGACAAATTCAAGTAATCAAACTCCAAATGTAAATGAAAATCAAAACCAAATTCAAGTAGTGTGGCCTCATTAAAAATCTTATCGGAAAAACCCATTGGGACAAAACCCGACAAGGAAAAAAGAACGCACACAAATTCTATAATGTAAATAAAAATAAAAACATCAAATAAAAATAAAAATCAAGTTTCTTCTTCTTCAACTTCATCGTTGACAATTGATTTGAACGATGGTAATGTGTCTTCTTCAGCATCCATTTCAACTTCTCGAAATATTAAAAAAAAAATATGTTAATTATATTTACAAAACATGGTACTCTACAATTTATAATAATGTGAATAATTTACCATTTTCATAAGCTTGATATCCTTTTAGTCAATTCCTAATGCATATCAGAGCTTGCACATTCTTTGGAAGTAGACGGCTCATGTATTTATTAAGAACTTGCGATCCAATGCTAACGGAGGATTCTGAAGCCATTGCTGTGATAGGAATACTCAGCAGATCACAAGCCATTGCAGCCAAATCACCATTCCGATGACTATTATCTTTCCAGAATTTGAGAATGTCTAAGCTCTGAAAATTATTAATGTCCAAAGTTGGTTCATCAAAACTCAAACAAAGTACTTAGCTTATAGCGCAAGTTCTTCAAATTTGCATCGCGTGTACTTATGTCAAGCTTCCCTAAACAATATTTAATAGTTGAAAGCTTAAAATGTGGATCAAAGACTGCTGCCATTGCAAAAATACCACTAACTTCATCCCAATACTTATAAACTTCTTTTTCATCGGTGACACCATGTCTCTAACAATCTCATCTTCGCTATACTCATTTATTTGAAGCCAATCATGAATCTTCCAAACCTGATAGAAATACAAGTTCGCAGTTGGGAAATTAGAACCTGAGATCAAACGTGTGATCTCAGCAAAAGACCCAAAAAAACAACATATCCTCTCGGCTCGAGTCCATCTTCATCATCGTCAACACTGATGAGCTTTCATTTGCTGCCTTGCTTCTTTCTATCAATACCACCATCATTGACGCCTTTCCTCTTTCCATCAATACCACCATCATCAACGCCTTTCTTTTTTTCCATCAGCGACCTGATCAGCAACATACTCAGCTGCATCAAGTCTAGCTAATATTTGTTGAGTCTCCAAGTCTACAGTAGCCAGTGGTGAGTAGTCAGTATACATATCCTGATCTTCTGAGTTGTCTCTTGATCCCACGGTCTCTTAAGTTTTGTTTTCAATTGAACTCGAGATAAATTTTGGTACCTTGAATCTGTGACCTAAGCTTATTGTCATTGGTAGGGTTTTCTAAATTTTTTTAAACATTTAAATTATAATATCTAATTTTCTTAGTAGTTTTATTATAATTTATAAAAAAATCACGAAAATTTATAAATTATAAGCTAAGACATTTTATAATTATAAGTTAAGCAAGTACTTTCAAATTAACAAACTTATATGAGGTCCAAAAGCATAGAAATCGGAATGGAGCCAAACCAGTAATGACCGTTGTTTCTGGTCTACGCCCAATACGTACAAAACAAGTTAAGACCCCGAACCTTAACTCAATTGCAAGTGTTGAGTGACCACCTGCGGCTACAGTCATCTGGTGGCTCGAAGAAGCTCCATCAAACATCCAAATGCCGGTACATATATCAAACAAGAACGGGGAGGTCAATTTTTTTAGCACACAACACATCCAAAATAAACATCATACTCAAGAGTGTCACACTAACCAGAGACATAATACATTCACAATTTCAAACAACAATTAACTGAGCTAAGTTGATAATCGAGACAGAGACATAACACATTCATTTAACATCAAACATCAAACATCACAAGCAACTAGACCTGAGATTTAAAAAAAAACATGCATGCAATGATATAGATAGAAGAAGAAGATTACCTCCGGTGGAGAATCAAAGAGGAGGAGGAGCTCCGGTGGTGAATCGAAGAGGAAGAAGAGCTCCGGTGGTGGACTGAACAAGAAAAGAATATTTGGTGGTCATGAAACAAAGAGTTAGACCCGAGATTAAAAAAACATGCATGCAGTGATAGAAGAAGAATATTACCTCTGTTGGTGAATCGAAGAGGAAGAAGAGCTCCAGTGGTGAATCGAAGAGGAAGAGGAGCTCTGGTGGTGAATCGAAGAGGTGTAGAAGCTCTGGTGGTTAATCGAAGAGGAAGAGGAGCTCCGGTGGTGAATCGAAGAGGAAAAGGAGCTCCGGTGGTGAACCCAAGAGGAAGATGAGTCCGGTGGTGGATTGAACAAGAAACGAAGCTCTGGTTGTGAATCCAAGAGAAACCACCTGAAAAACCTGAAAAGTTAGAGTTAGACACAAGAAAGTTTCATGCATGTAGGGAGGAGAGTTAGGAAGGTCCACACCCGGAAGAAACCATCATCGGAGCTCCATCAGTCTCTTCATCATCACCGGAGCTCCACAAGGTTTCGGTGAAGTGAAGGTTCGTTTCACCTTCACTCTAACCTCTCTTGTTTTTTCTTTTGTAGGTGGAAATGAAGACGAGATCTAGGGTTTGCGGGTCTTCTATATCATGCGGTACATTTGCAGGCCAACCCGCTGAAGGCCCAATTCCGCAGTACCAAAGCCCGCTAGACCCGCTCTTCTTTGGGCCACAAATAATCAAGCCCAGACTTGTCTGGCTACAGTGCTCATCAGGCCAGGCCCGTGGGACGCGTTCCAAAATGAATCTCAAGTTAATGGTTGGAGTTTTGGGATTGAGGTTTAAAATTTTTAAAATAAAAGATATTAAAAAATTTAAAATAAAGTTTTAAAATAGTTTCAAAAACATTTTCAAATTAAAAAGAAATTAAAAAAAAAATTGAAAAGTAATTTTTTAAAAGTAATTTTTTTATTAAAAAAATCAAATTTAAAAACATATAATCCAAAACGATAAAAAAATTCATTTTTCATTTTTATCTTTTTATTTTTATTTATTTGTATTTGTATATCTATGGTATTGTATATGAATTTTTTTACATGTTTAATAAAACATTTTGGTTATTTTATTTTCTGGACACTCTTTTTATGACAAAATTTTAAAAATAAGTTATTTGGACAAATTGCTATATATATACACTCAACATATTGGAATCAATATAAAACGTTTCTCACAAAATTATAAATGGGAAGAGTTCCGGTTAATACTTTATTCCATTAGAATACATTTTTTTTTTTTAAATATAACTAATAAAATAATAATTTAATTTAAAAGTATTTTAATTTTTTTTTAAATATAATTTTATTAGTTAATTGTAGTAAATTATAAAATTTTAAAAATTAATACTTTCTGTGTTCTCAAAATTAAGATTTTTATTTTATTTTGTTCTACAAATTTTATTTTTTATTATTTTAAAGTATCTATTATACTTTTGAAATATTAACAAAAATATTTAAATTGATTAAATAGTAGTAGCTAAAAATTATTGGAAAGTGTATATTAAAAATAAATAATAAATTAAATTGTAAACTTTTATTGTATTTTTAATATACGCGAGTATTCTAAAAATATTTAATATTTAACAGAGAGAATAGTATTTACTAAAATATTAGTAGTTTAAAATTATGAAACTAAACTAATTCAAAAAATAATAAATTTGTAGTCAAACTTTAATATGGTTTTAATATGTAGAAACACTAAACTAAAAAAAGTATAAAATTACCTAGAAGCAATAGTTTTTAATAGTATTATAGGTAGAGACCAGAGGGTTCTCAGAAGTCCGCATGGCAATGCAAGTCGACCTGTTTTGTCTGAAGTAGTATTGCGAAAATCTCGATTTTCTGTATAAGTTCTTATGATGTTTGTACTAGTTAACATTCCATTACAACATGATTTAACCAGATTTAGTAAAGAGAATTTGAAATTTGATATGCATAGCATAGAGGTAGGCAGGACAGGGCACAGATCGGATATTCGGGGTTTTTTAAGGTATTTGTGATTTGTTTTGTATAGTACGGATATCTAATTTTTTGATTTGCTTTGCTTCGAAAAAATACGGATATCCGGAAAAACTGATATCCGAAAAATAAATAGATATTTGCCGATATTTAAAAATATGTACGGATATCTCATCCGTTTTGATTTATACAAATAATCTTAAAAATTCGATATAAATTTTTTTGTAAAGTATTTTTAGCATAATATATAAAATAAAAAATTAAAAGAATTAGTGAATCTACATATTTTGTAAGTTTTCTAAACTTAATTAATAATCATAATAGCACAAAACTTAAGACAAAAATTATAATTTTCATAATTGTGTTCTCTTCTTTTTATGTAATACTTTTATATAAGTAATAATATGAATAAAATTTGTCAAATCATATGTTAGAATAATAATTATATAATTTCATACATTTAAAACTTTAAATATAATTAAGATATACATGTATTTATACATTGCCGGATCGGAGAGGATATCCGCTTCCCAAAATTTTAATATTTGTGATTTGCTTCGATTTTAATGGATATTAATTTTTAGTATTTGCTTTGCTTCGAAGTTTATGGATATCCGGAATTTTTGGATCGAATCGAGAATAACGAATTAAATCAAATTTAACGGATAAAATATCAAACTCTAGAGGCAGCTATGGACCCCTACCCTAACGTGCGATGACGCCAAGCCATGGACTGGCCCAATTTACACAAGTGACCCGTTTGATAAAGTCTAATTTCATAATTTTTATTAAAAAAGTGTATAATCTCATAAACCAGTGACCACCTAATATGGCTTTTCGCTAGGGGTGGGCAAAAAAACCGAACCGAACCGAGTCAAACCGAACCAACCAAACCGAAACCGATTTGAACCGAACCAAAATCCATTTCAAATCATTCGGTTGAAGATTTTTCCAACCCGAACAGTTTGGTTCGGTTCTGTTTAAAACCGAACCGAACCGATAAACCGAAGTGTTTTTATAATTATTTAAATTAAAAATATTAGTAATATCAAGATATTAAAATCATAAGAAAAAGCCCACGTAAATTCCTTTTTTCAGTATAGTATATTTTTTATTTTTTTATAACCTAATATGTAATCATCAAAAGATTTGATTAAAGAAAACAGCAAAAGTTACGGTGGCTGCCTAAAAGCTAAATGTTAAAACTAAAACCTAAACCAAGTCTAATTAAAAATAAAAGTTCTTCTACAGAGGCGTTTCTTTTCTGCATCTCCTATTCTCCTCTCCTATTGATCTCCTGCATATTTTTCTTTTAGTGGTGTCAATTCTAATAACTTTAGGTGAGATTTTTAATATCAAGTTCTAAGAATTTGTTACATATATTTATAGAATTGAAAAGTGAAAACATCAAACTATTTTTTTAACAACCACACATTTATGTATTAAAACATGACTTCTCAAAAAGAAATAAACCAAGAGAAATCCGATTAAACTGAACCGAAACATAAACCGAATCGAATATAAACCAAACCGAATATAAACCGATCGAAAACCGATCCAAACCGAACTAACTATGGTTTACTTCAGCTGGAAAAATTCTAGAACCGAATTAACTGAACCGAACCGAATCCGAACCGAACCGATGAAATAACTAAAGTGCCCACCCCTACTTTTCGCAATTAGCAAATAGTTTCAGTTTTCATAATTGTCAGTTGACCTAATTAAATTATATGAACTATAATTAGTCAGTAATTACTACGTATTATACTTAGTAATCAGTGTGCCATGTGGTAATCCATGATGTCATACGGTTTTAAAAACTATAATTGCTACTCCCTCCGTTTCATATTAGTTGTCGTTCTAGGTTTATGCACACAGATTAAGAAAACATTTAATTTTACATATTTTCAAAATAAAAATACTATTACCAATACACCTAACCATATATCAACCAATAGAAAAATAGAATAGATAAAAATACCAATAAATTTTTCATTGAAAACCGAAAACGACACTTATTTTGAAACAAAAATTTTACTCTAAAACGACATATAATTTGAAACGGAGGGAGTACCAAATATGTGATTAATTTGTCGTTTGACATTAAAAAGTTTTGTTGAGTGTCAACCCTCATTATAATGATACTCTTTTTTTCCGTAGTTTCTCATCAGCTAGTTTGTAATCTGACGAGCTCATTGATTCTCCTATGTACGTATTTATCAGTGAATATAGATTACAAATGTTTCCTATAATCATTAAGTTTTTACGCAATGTTAAAAAAAAAAGTAGTTCTTACTTACAGGCGTAGTTGGAACTAGGCCTGGACGTTCAGGTACCCGTTGGCGTTCAGATTGTTTTTTTTTAGATTTCAGTTATTTTTTTATAACACTTTTTAGGTTTCATTCTAGTAAATTTGCAAATATGGGTCGAGTTTGAATATAATACATCGGGTTCGGGTCGGTTTTATATCACATCCTAGAACCCATAAATTAACCATATATCATTTAGATTCGGGTTATATCAGATCGGTTCACGCATACCTGGAATAAAATCTAAAATTTAAAAGCAAAACATAATAAATATATACTTATTTATATATAATTAAGTATTTAAGATACTTATTTTAATTTTAGATACTTATAGTTAGATACCATATCAAAATAAATATAAAATTGAATATATAAAGTATATATTTATTTTTCATATAATTATATTGTACAGTAGTTTGGACATTCAAATCGGTTTTTTCGGATTTTTTTTGGATTTTTCAGTTTTTTTGGTTTTTCGGTTTACTTGTTTGGGTTTGGTTAATAACACTTCGGGTTCGGAATTGTTTTGTATCACCTTAGAAGATCCATTTAGATATTTTTTACATTTTGGACCAGGTACGAATCGAATTTTTCGGTTCGAGTTCAGTTCGAATTTCAGATTATGAATTTTATGCCCATGCCTAATTGAAACATTATTTATTTACATAAGGTTAGCTAAGTGACAGTGTCACTAGTGGTAGAAAGTAAAAACTACGAGTATTTTTAAAAAAGTATTAAAAGATTAAATACTAATTTTAACTCTATAATTTTTATATTTCTTTTATTTTATAATAAGTGTCATTTTAGTTTTTTCATATAGATTAAGAATACATTTAATTTTAAATATTTTTTTATATAAAATCATCATTACCCATACATCTAATTATATTTTAACCAATAAAAAACTAAACTGAAAAATAAGATCAATAAATTTTGCATTGAAATGTTAAAACGACACTTATTTTTGCAACATTTTTTTTTCTTTAAAACGACACTTAATATGAAACAGAAGGAGTAGTTTTTTCTATCCGAAACTCTTTTGTTTCTTTTTTATTTTCTTTTTATTTATTTTAATTATGAGAAAGTTAGTGAAAAAATACATATAATATATTATAAATGATATTCTAAGTCTTTTTTTGTTTATCAACGAATGATATTCTAAGTCTATCCCTAAGATACTTCAACGATGTCTAGAAAAGAAAAATATTGATATTCAATGTAATTTGACTATTTAATTAACTTTTTTCTTTTTCTTTTTCATTCTATTTTATTTATTTAAATTGTGAAATATTCTCATGAAGACCATGAAAACCTTTCAATGGAGGTGTTTTAAGTTATAACAACAACTAAGTCGTTGGCCGAAAAATCGAGTACAGAGAAAACAAAACTATTCAAGTTTTATAATTTTTAATGCTAACATGATCAACTATCAAATTGTATATATATTATAGATCAGATTCGGCTGACAAACAGAAGAATGCAGGTTTGGACTTTTAATAGAATTACATAAAGCAAAATACCAAAACAATATTATTTATTTAACGACTAAAAATAGAAAACAATGATAATATAAGCTCGAATCAAGCTTGGAAGAAATAGTAAATGAAGGAAAAGCTAAGTGTTTGAGATTAGAGAAAAGTTTGTAGTATGGATTGGCAGCTATGACTTATTCAGACCGGATGATTATGGTCGAGTGGTAAGGAAATTGTGGTAAAGTGATAAGGAAGTGGGATTGGAACGCTAACACGTTTCAACTTCGATCCACCTGCTGCACGAAATTAAGTCACAATTATTCTGGTCACCTTACATGGATATAAATTCATGTTTTAGGACCTATTTGAATACCCAAAAAGAAGATTTATCTGTGGGTTACACCTCCTTTTGGAAATTAGTCTAGACCTTTCCATCAATCTGAAATACTCCCATGTTAATAAAACAAGTTATGACTTATCCTTCTCTTCTCGTCATTCTTTTCTTATATAGAGTGCCGATCATTGGACAAAGCGGAGGAAGTTGAACCTTTTCTTTTCTCAGTTATTTTTGACCACAAGATCTCTGAGTTCTCACTAATCTGGTGGTCGAGTCAATTGTTCAAACTCCCTTCAAAAGCCAAAGTCTGATACTCATTTGATCATACATGTTCTTTATTTTCTTCTTCTTTTTTCTTCTGTTTTTCCTTTTAAAATGTGGCCAAATTATTTTTCATGCTTCTAGATTTTAAAATTTCAGGAACAATTGTATATCTCAAGTTTTAGGTTGCTAAATCTTATTAGTCACAACCATATTTGTTTTACTTATTTTAGACTTAAGTTGATACTTCATTTCAACTACAATAAAAGGACATTATCATAAAATTACGTTTGCGACCGTTATATTTAGCTACTGAAGCATTTGGTTTCAAATTCAATCTCTCCAATGAAGCAAATAGAAACACAGTGTGTTAGAAATTCTGCTATATGTGGTAGTTAGATATAACTAGTACCGGGAAGCGGATCATATCTTCTCCATCCAGTCTTCTTTACTACGGGTTGAGTTATTTTTTAGTTAAATTTTTTGATCCGGTTGATCCATAAAGAGAAAATATTACACTGTATCCATTTTTTTTTGATTCTGCAAATAACCTGTGAAACCTGCAAATAATTTTTGTAATGATAAATAGTAAAATAATTATTTAATTTAATTTTTAAACAATTATATAAATAACGTATTTATAGTTAAAATTTATATATATTTGTAAATTTTTATTTATCTTATTACAGTAAATCCATACTTAAAAGTTTTTTTTTAGTTTTGTGGGTATCTATGATTTAAATTTGATCAATTCGCATCCCCCTTCTTAAATAGACTTAATCCTCACCGTATATGCATTTCATTTTTCTCAAATCGATCGAGATCCACAGCGGGTCAAATGAAATGGGACCTACATGTTATGATTAAAATTCCCAGGTTGAGATAGCTAACTCGATGTTGCACAAAAAGAAATAGCTAATGATAACTCGATTATTATTTTTTAAGTTTCGTGAATGTAATAGTTCAGTCATTTTTAAACTCAAAACTAGTCGACATTAAGAATTTAAATTCAATATTTTTTGGTTTATTACTATGTGGTATTTTAAATCACATGTTCGAGATAATATGCTTCTTAATTATGAAACCAATACGTTGAATAATGCATTATGCATATAGCTTTTATTTTCAAAAATTGTCCCTATAAAAAGACAATGGGAAATATCTAAAATAATACTTTTCATTAAATCTACCATGATTGCCTTTGAAAAAAATATTGATCAAACATATCAAATGTTCACCCTTGAATTTAATACTATATATTGAGTTCATCTTCTGAAATTAGAATTAAAAAAAAAATGATAAGACAGCGGGAAAATATATACATACTCATTAACATACCTTTCACCAAAGAAAACATAATATAAAATAATACTTTCTCTGTTTCATATTATTTGTCATTGTAAGGAAAAATTTTCGTTTCAAAATAAGTGTCATTTTAGAGTTTCAATGCAAAATTCATTAATAAAATTTTTCATTTTATTTTTCTATTGGTTAAAATATGATTAGGTGTATAGATAATTGTATTTTTATTTTAGAAATATATAAAATTATATATTTTCTTAATATATGTATAAACCTAGAACCATAAGTAATATAAGACAGAAAGAGTATACGTTTAGATTTGATCAGTACACTTTATTTTGCTAGTTACTGATTGCCACAATTTCTGTTGCTATTTTAGTATATTTTAGCAACAACAAATTAGGGATACAAGTGAAAGTTTTTCCACGAGGACAGAAGAATAATAAAGGAGTTATCCGCTTTAGTGTGACTCTATAAAGTGAGGTACCATTATTGTACGGTAATTGTTTCTCCTTATGGTCTAACGTATATTACATTTGAACGGATCATATTTTCCTATTAGCCAAGAAAAATGATTTTTTTATCAATATTTCCAACGTATATTACATTTGAACGGATCATATTTTTCTCTTTAACCATCATCCATTCATTCTTTTTTTTTTTTCCTATTAAAGTTAAGATGTATGATCAGAGAATTTACTCCCTTTTTTTGCTTAAAGAAGACCTTTGATTTTTGTTTACTTTTAGCTGAAACGAAGACTCTTGGTTACAACTTACAACTAGAAAATCTGCTCGGTGATTTTAAATCGATTTATTAAGTATAGTCATCACATACAATAGGATCTTAATTGATATATTCCCTTTTCTTTTATATTTACAACTACATGCTAATCACTAAACTGTATAGGGTTAGAGCATCTCCAACCCCACTCTATAATTTATTCTAAAATAGAGTGGGAAATAAAGTAATGAACAAACAGAAAAAGTCATTATTCTATATATGGAGTAATGATTTTTTTGTTTGTTCATTACTCTATTTCCCACTCTATTTTAGAGTAAATTATAGAGTGGGGTTGGAGATGGTCTTAGGACCATAGAGTGAAAGTTGTTAAGAGATTTGGCAGATATCATCCTGTAATCTAATAATGTTTCTCTTACATAACTCTTAATGTAATTAAGGGTTTATTAATACATGTTTCCCTAATTTAATTGGTGAAGCGAGAATCAAAAGTCAACCCATAAACCCCATCTTCCTTCTTTTTATAGAAACACAAGAGACGCCCTTTCTTCTCCGTGTCTCTCTTTCTCAACTCTGTCGACATGTCAGGAGCTATAACTTGCTCTGTATCCGATCTCTCCGCCATGCTCGGTCCCAACACCACCGCGGCTGCTGAATACATATGCGGCCAATTAGGCACCGTAAACAACAAGTTCACCGATGCAGCCTACGCCGTAGACAACACCTATCTTCTCTTCTCTTCCTACCTCGTCTTCTCCATGCAGATAGGCTTTGCGATGCTATGTGCTGGCTCCGTTAGAGCCAAGAACACGATGAACATCATGCTCACCAATGTCCTTGACGCCGCAGCGGGAGGACTCTTTTACTATCTTTTCGGGTACGCCTTTGCCTTTGGCGGATCCTCTGAAGGTTTCATCGGAAGACACAACTTTGCTCTTAGAGACTTCCCGACTCTCACCTCCGACTACTCTTTCTTCCTCTACCAATGGTCATTCGCAATTGCAGCTGCTGGAATAACCAGCGGTTCTATCGCGGAGAGGACTCAGTTTGTTGCTTACTTGATCTACTCTTCTTTCTTAACCGGATTCGTTTATCCTGTTGTCTCTCACTGGTTTTGGTCCCCGTTCGGATGGGCTAGTCCCTTCCGTTCAGCACAAGACCGTTTGTTTAACACCGGAGCCATAGATTTCGCTGGCTCCGGTGTTGTTCACATGGTAGGTGGCATAGCAGGATTATGGGGTGCTCTCATCGAAGGTCCTCGACGTGGACGGTTTGAGAAAAGTGGTCGCGCTATTGCTCTACGTGGCCACTCTGCCTCGCTTGTCGTCTTAGGAACGTTCCTCCTTTGGTTCGGTTGGTACGGTTTCAACCCCGGTTCATTCACCAAGATCCTCGTCCCGTATGAAACCGGTTCGAGCTACGGCCAATGGAGCGGAATAGGCAGGACAGCGGTTACAACCACGCTTGCTGGATCAACCGCAGCTCTAACCACACTCTTTGGAAAACGCCTTCTCTCTGGCCACTGGAACGTTACCGACGTATGCAACGGGCTACTTGGTGGGTTCGCCGCAATAACCGGAGGTTGCTCTGTGGTAGAGCCCTGGGCTGCTATCGTATGTGGCTTCGTGGCTGCTCTTGTTCTTCTCGGATGCAACAAGCTCGCGGAGATCGTACAGTACGATGATCCCCTCGAGGCGGCGCAACTACACGGAGGATGCGGCGCGTGGGGGTTGATATTCGTAGGACTTTTTGCAAAGGAGAAGTATCTAAACGAGGTTTACGGCGCGACACCGGGAAGGCCATACGGACTGTTAATGGGTGGAGGAGGGAAGCTGTTGGGAGCACAATTAGTTCAAATACTTGTTGTTGCAGGATGGGTTAGTGTTACTATGGGAACACTCTTCTTCTCGCTCAAAAAGATCGGTCTGCTTCGAATATCGGAGAAGGATGAGATGACCGGTATGGATGTAACACGTCATGGTGGTTTTGCTTATATGTACTATGATAATGATGATGAGTCTCACAGACAGGGCATTCAGCTCCATAGAGTTGACCCTGGATCTCCTTTCCCTCGCTCGTCTACTCCTCCTTGAGTTTAATTCTCAAGCTTTTGTAATTTTATTGCGGTCAAGTGTTGTTGGGGTTATGGTTTTGAAATACAAACTTTGTCTGGATATAGAGTAATCTATCATTAAATTGTACCTCTATACCATTCTCATAGGTAGTAAAAGGGGAAATAGGCTGATTAACAAAGGCTCGCAGTCGCGATCGATACCACACTGATGACATGTGCTAAATCATAAATCAACTTAGATTTATTTTAAATTTTATATACAGACTAATAAAATTAGGCTAAATCATAAATCAACTTAGATTTATTTTAAATTTCTTACACAAACTAATAAAATTAGGCTAAATCATGAATTGACTTTTTCACTGTTAGTCAAACGTTTATGAACGATAAAATCATTACTAGACTCATTAGAATAGTCTGTCCGGCTGCTCTCGCTGAAATCATTACTCTGACAATAACAGAAACTAAGATGTATATTACGATATAAAATAATACTTTAAAAAAAAAATTGTTTAATCCGTAGTAAGAGGATTCAAACACTGGTTCGGGTCAGTGACTATTATGACTCTCAACCATTTTCCTACGTAAAACTTTACGATTTTATTCACTACACTATACTATTTAAAGCCAATGCATATACCTAGGATGGGCGTTTGGATATCCATTCAGATACGGTTTGGGTTTATTCAGATTTAAAGTTGTTGGGATTAAATATTTTAACCCCATTCAGGTATTTATAAATTTTGGTTGGGGTTTGGTTCAGATCTTTGTGGGTTCGGTTCGGATCTTTGCGTATTCGGTTCAGATTCAGATAACTTGCTCGAATTATTTTAAAATTTTAAATTCATACATAATATTTAAATATTTAAATATTACATAAATATTTAAATTATTCATACATATTCATACATAAATGTTTAAATATTACATAAATATTCATACATAATACATAAATATTTAAACTATGTATGAATTTTAAAATTTTGAAATTTTAAAATTGTTCAAATATTTAAATTATGTATGAATTTTAAAATTAAAAATAATTTAAACGGGTTATCTGAATCCATACCGAACTCGCAAATATCCAAACTGAACCCGAACCAAACAAAAAATTACAAATACTTGAATGGAGATAAAATCTTTAATCTCAAAAACCCAGAACCCGAATAAACCTGAATCAAACTCGAATGGATATTCGAACGTCCATCCTAGCTAATAATGTATATATGTTGGCTTTAAATATATTAGTGTAGTGAATAAAATTGTAAAGTCATACTTAGCACAGTGGTTGGTAGTCATAATAGACTTTTTCCTAAACCAGAGTTCCGATCCCCCTACAACAGATTTGAAAAAATAAATTTTCAAAAAATTATGATTTTATATTTAATATACAGTTTAGCTTTTGTTAATATAAATTTAAGTTGATGTATGATTTAGCACATGTAATCAGTGTATATACTGATCGGGACCGCGAGCCTTTGTTCATGTATGAATTCGGCCGATTTCCGTGGTAAAATCGTGTGTGCAACTTTGTGTACCAAATATAAAATAGTATATTTTGGTTTATTTTACAAAGAATCGCAATGAATGGTTTAAATTAAGTCATAATGAACGGTTTAGATTAAGTTGTAATGTACGTGTACTGTAAAACAGTTTTGGCTATAAAAATTATCAACTTGGGCAGTTTTCTCTAAGGTAGCATGGATCGAATACTACCATATTTTTACTATTTGTGATTTATTTTATACTTACGGGTATCTTATTTTCCAATTTATTTTGCTTCAGAAAATATGGATATTCAGTTTTTTGGATATCCGAAAATTTATGAATATTTATGAATATTCGCTGATATTAGTGGCTTTGCCAGGATATTACATATTTTTGATTACCTATCCTTTCTTGTTTTTCTAACTGATCAACAACACCTAAAAGGATCCATGAGCATAATGGAAAATAAAGTTCTGACTGGACGCAAATGTTCTGATATCCTGCAGCATGATATTTGGTTATCCTCTGCTTCTGTTTCGTTCCTTCATTTATAGAAGCATCCAGGTTTTTTATTAGTTCCTGACAGTCTCCTAGGAAGGCCACATTGTTGTAGGACAATATATGGAGTTGATGAACAGCATGCCACATCATAATTGTTTCCGTAGCCTAAGGTGAATGAGCTGATTCCATTACATGGCTTCCTTAAAGTCCTTGAGTGGTTTCTTTAGTGAACAAAGACCACCCAGTACCCAATTTTTAAGTAAGAGACTTCCATAAAGAATCTACAATGCAATAGTACTCTTCATGTTCTGGGAGGATCTCAGTAATGGTTATTGGGGTAGAATTAATTCTAACATGTGGAAGTTCTGCATCCATTGTCATTGTTTCTTCCCACAGATTTACACCCATTACCGCAGTACACATAGTGTGAGTGATATGTTCTCTTTTATTTTCAAACACTATCTTGTTCCTTGATTTCCAGATCTTCCACCCCAGGAAAAGCATGAGGCTAGACTGTGAATCTATGTGTGTTCCATCTAGCACATATTGAAGCAAGCTGAGAGCAGTGCTATAGTGATTAATGTTAAAATTAAACCATGCATACCAAGAGACCATATATCTCTACCTATGCGACAATCAAGGAGCATATGTTATGTACTATCCTAATGTTCCCCGCAAACCTGGCATGTAGATTCTATTTTACACCCTCTTCTTTTCAAGTTTTTGGCTACATGTATTCCATCATGTAGTATCTTCCACCAGAAAATCTTGATCTTAGGCGGTGACAGGAGGGTTTTTATATATTTCAATGCAAATTTTATTAAGAGAGGTCAACTTGTAGTATTTAGGGATCAAATCCACAGGGAGCGTGGACACACAATAAATTCAATACAGTCGCGATTAAGCTAGGCAAATAGATTGATAAGCAGTGAATAAACTATAGCAGATAATTTATTGATTGGTAAGTAAACAATAATAATAAATAGCTAGATCTAGGGTTTCAGGCAAGTGGATTATAGAGGATAAAAGCTAAAGGTATTAATCATAGAACTAGTTCGATGTCTCAGCTCTCGCTTGTTGACACGGAATGGTCGTTGATCAATAGCAATGATCCTGCGTCGATCGATGATCTCTCGAGTTCACTAAATTAACTAAATCAACTCTCATTTGTTTCTAACAACCTAGCTCAACATGATTAATTATGGTAGTAGGCCATGCTCTCGCTTGCACCTAACTATCTTATGATCAGTGTTCTAGTTAGCTACTTTAGAACACAAGCAATAAAAACAATTCTATTGATAGATCTAATAATCACCTTAGTAATTCTATTGTTTGGCTAATCCATCAATACCATTAATAAACCTAAACCTAACAAGAGATCTACTCATACATGATCTTTGTCACATAAATCATAGATGAATAGAATATATATAATATAAAGAACGAAAGAAGTTCCAGGAGGACTCTGGAGAAGTTCCTCCCTTATTTCGTAACCGTAGAACAATGAATAAAAGAAATCTTGTTAAGTTGTAAGCATAATCGTCAACAATGGCTTAGAAAATATATAAATAGGGTTTTAAGTCGTTCAAGGGCATTCTGGTATTTTGTGATGGCTTCTGGGCTTAAGTTGGCCATAAAAAAAGTCAGGCCTGTCTTCTGGGATCACTGTCGATCGACACCAAGGCTGTGCCGTCGATCAATACTCGTTCATCTTCTCGACAGCTTCCTCTCGCGAGGCTTACAGACCACTCTCCAGTAAAACGAGCATAAATTTGGCTTTAGGATATTGATTGACCTCAAAATGGTGGCATTGGAAAGATAACTCAAAGATATATCTTATTTCAAAATATCATCTCAATCGCACCGTGGGAAGATCTCCATCCATAGCTAAACATCTGACGCTTCTGCGCAGTTCTGCATCTCTAAAAGCTCCAGAATCACCAAAGTTCTCTAGAACGTACTTGAACCTGAAAATACTCTAAAACATACTCAAAACACATATAATAGACTATAAATTTGGCTGATATCATAGCACAATAGTCGTAAATATCAGACCCTATCAGACGGTATATTTGCTCTCAATATTTTCTTGATCGTATTAGTCCAGGTATGAGATTGAGATAGTAACTAGACTTGAGTGTATAGATGCCGCATTTATTTTAAACCCACCTTAGCATATCCAGACTTCATGTTATACTAGATCTCATAGATAAGATTTTGCAAGCATCATTTTCACCAACCAAGTGCCTTATAAAATGTCCATTACATATATTAGTACCTGGTATGAAGAGATCTCTAACAAGTAGGTTAGGATACAAGAGTGCACCAGGTCCTGTTGGTGATGTGTCAGCTTCTCCGGTTAACTAATTCTCCTTTCAAACCCTGACTTTTTGACCATTATCTATAATCCATTTAGCGCCCCTTCTAATCAGAGGATGGACTTGAATGATATTCCTCTATGCACAGCTTGACATTGGGTAGCTAGTGGCTGCAAATAAGTTTGTGTTCCTGAAATATTTGGCATTGTAAACACGGGCCAACCAGGAGGAAGGGTTAGTGATTAGTCTCCATGCTTGTTTAGCAAGAAGGACTTTATTAAAATCAAGCATATCTCTGAAACTTAGTCCATCATCTTGTTTTGCGTTTGTGATCTTATCCCATGCTATTCATGGCATAGGTTGTCTGTCTTTATTTGTTGACCACCAAAATCTATGCATAGCTTTAGAGATGCCCTGAATTAAAGTTTTTCGCAATTAAAAAAAAACATAGTATATGTGGGAAGTGAATGATTACAGACTTCATGAGGATTTCTTTTCCGGCTGGAGAAAGAAGTTTAGAGTACTAGCTTTTTAAGTTTATTCTTAATTCTATCCATAATGTATTTGAAAACTTATTTTCTCCTTTTGGCTATATGCTCAAATAACCTCAAATATCTACCAAATCCTCCTAACTTAGTTATACTCAGTTGTTGAGTTATATCATCTTGAGTTTGTTTATGAGTACCTTTGCTAAAGGATATTGCAGACTTGGTGAAATTGACCTCTTGCCCAGAAGCTTTCTGATATATGTTGAGAATTTCCTTAAGATTTCGAGCCTGTTCGGCTGGTTCTTTACAAAAGATTTAAAAGTCATATGCAAACAACAAATAAGAAAATGAAGGACCACTCCTAGAAACCTTGAAGCCAGGAATCTTCTGCTTCTGGATGTTATGCTTAAACAGTCTTGATAATCCTTTTGTGCACATTATATAAAAATAGGATGAAATTGGATCACCTTGTCTTAGCCCACGCTGTGGGTTGATACATCGGGACTGCTTCCCATTTATCAGTTTGTCTAGCTGACTGTTAATATACACATCATTATCCAATCTCGCCATTTCTGACAAAATCCTATCTTGCTCATCACTATATCTATAAAATATCATTCAACCTTGTTAAACGCTTTGGCTATATCCAATTTGAGAGCCATAAACTTATGTTTGAGATTTTTGGTATCAAGTGAGTGAATCAGCTAGTGGGCTATAAGAACATTATCAGTAATCAACCTACATGGTATAAATGCAGACTGATTCTCCGATATAATGCAATTTAACCAAGGGTTCAATCACTCAGCCAATATTGTAGAAATTATTTTATAAGCTAAACTGGCTAAACTGATCGGTCGATATTCCTTAATTGTGGCAGGATTTTCAACCTTAGGAACTAGACATATGTGATTTTGATTTATCTTACCGTCTAGTTGAGAGTTAAAAAAAATAGTGATGAAAGAGACTACATCTAGCTTAAGAGTGTTCCAATGTTGTTTGTAGAAGGTTGCAGACATGCCATCAGACCCATGTGCCTTGTCGGGGTTTAGAGCAAAGAATGCATCCTTAATCTCTTCCTCTGTTACCTCACATGTGAGCTTCTGGTTGATATCTTTTGTGACTGTACAAGGAATCCAATTCAAAATATGAGGACTAATGGTACTTCCACTACTCGTATAAAGATTTGTAAAATATTTTTCAGTAGGACTGCAAATATCCTTAAATTTTGAGTAGCTTCTTCCATTCTCCTCTTGTATGTGAATGATTTGGTTGTAATGCCTATGTTGTTTCATCTTGGCATGTGAATATTTGGTGTTCTTATCTCCAGTCTTTAACCATAAGATTCGACTTTTTGTCCTCCAGAACTTCTCTTCCAGCATGTACTGCAGTTGCAACAGAGTTTTTAAGCTTTGCAGGTAGACAAAGTCAATACTCGGGGCTTCATGAGCTTTTTGAATATCATTCTTGAGCTGAGCTATTAATTTTCCTGAGTTTGTACACTGTTTACTTCTCCAGTGGGAAAGAGCATTGCTGCAATTTTTGATGATTGCATAAATATCTCCTTCCGGAAGATTAGTACATTCATGTCTCCAAACTTGATCAATCACTTGATTAAAATTAGGAAGTAATCTCCATCTAGGATCATATCTAAATCTCTTTGGACTTTTCCACTTTGTTCCTTATGTATTTAGGAGTAATGGTCTATGATCAGACCCTAACCAAGGTAACAACATAACAGAGGCAGCGGTAAACCTATCAGTCCATTCACGATTCACTACAGCTCTATCAATTCTAGATAAAATAGTGTAATTTGATCTCTTTCCAAACCAAGTAAATTTACCTCCTATGGTTTTTATGTCATGCAATCCTCACACTGTTAACATCTGATTAAAGAGAGAGAAAGAGGATGCAGACCTTGTGACTCCACCTTGCTTCTCTTCATGTCTTTTTATATCGTTAAAATCTCTTATTAGCAATTCTGGTTTGTTCTGCAAAAAAAACAACATACCTTGATCTTATCATATCAAACCATTGTTATTGTCTACACTTTAAAATCGGATTTCCATATATATATATATATATATGTCAACCAAAATACATTATCACCTTCGTCTACAATTATATTAGGATAATACAAAGAGTGTCTATCCAAAAAGCTTATCTTTACCCTATCATTCTAAAAGAAGGCAGCGCCACCACTAATACCATTAGCTGGGACTATAAAAAGTTCACATATCATAGTTCCTTAGCTAAATTCTTAACAATTTTATCTACATTCTTGGTGTATGTGAGAAGCATTATATCATGAATTGAAGACTATGATATTCTTGAGATGCAGAATTGTCAAGGGGCTTTGCAAATCTTGACAATTCCAATGCAAAAGTTTCATGGATCTGGTAGAGGTTTGAGGAGAACCTCCAAACCTTGGTTAGGGTGTTCTGTATCAAGCATTTTCAATGATGTTGATGCCTCTGCTTTTGCATCTTCCATGCTCTTCCTTTTTGTTCCTTTCTCAGGTGGAGTGAACCTTAACGTTCCATGCTGGTCAAGCTGTGAGGAGGGCGATTCTCTTCTTATAACTCACTCCACTTCTTTGAGCTTCAACATTTCCAGTCGGAGGAGTTTCCACATTCATTGCAGCAGTTCCTGAGGATTCCCGAACTTACTCTTGTCATTATGTACTCTCCAATTGCTGCGTTTCTTTCTTCTGATGTCGTATAAGGATTCGTCCCAATATCCATAATTCATATTGCCTTTGTTTCATCATGGGATATTCCTTACACATCTCGAAATCATGGCAAATGCTGCCACATAATGTACAAAACTTCTGAAAACCCATAGACATGATGTCCAGCTCAACATCAACATCATCCACGTCAAATAGAACCTTAACCCATTTATGAGCTTCTATGTTGTTAGTTGGTTCAACTATAGAGACCTCTTCAACTTGTCCTAGTTTAGAACCAACACTACTGACGATTCCTTGTGTATGATAGATATCAGGGAGCTTATAGTTATAGATTCTAAAAGGCATATGGTTGAGAAAAGTGGGTTGGGTCTTATTACTCCACCTATCTAAAGCAACGATCCAACCTATGTAGTTGTATGGCTGTTTCTCCAGAGACATGAGCATATGATGCTCTATGTTGAAGTAAAAGTTGACCGTTCTATCGTCTTTGATTTGACCCTCCACTTTTTCTTCAAGCTGCCAAGTCTTCAGAAGTGCGACTTTGATTCCATGAGCGTTTTGATGATATGGGTTAAGCTCTTTGGCTACAAGGCAGAGTCGATAGTCTCTCTCATACTTCTGTTGAACATCTTCGTGAATGGACCACCGAGATTTTTCTGCTCCCAGCTTGAGATTATTCAAGGCTTCCATATGAGTTTTGTTGAATATGGTTTTTGAAAATTTTGTTAATTCGGTTATATAATCTGATTTTTCATTTGCATGTTGAAGATTGCAAAAAAAAATTCACGAAATTGATGTCGGTTTGATTCTCTTAGAGAGTTCCAAAGTCGCCTAGGGAAGAAAATATTTTTTTTTCGTTGGATGTTTTTCTAACAAGATTTACTTTTGTTTTTGCTGATTTGAGTGACCGTTTAAAGTTATCATAAAGACCAAATCTATTTATATTCTTTTTAATATATATTTATTCACATAATTTTCTATTTTAGCAATTCTCTCAAATAGATATTTTTAAATTTTTATCACAAATTGTATCCAAATGAGAAAAATGATCAAAACAGATTTTATAAAAGAGATAAAAGATCCTTATACCCTAGACATATAAATACAAATAAAAAACAATATATAAAATAAAAATTAAATAAATAAATAGGTTTTATAGTTTTGAATTATATGTTTTCAAAATTCAAACTTTTTCTAAAAAGTTTTTTTTCAAAAAAGTTTTTTCAAAAAAAATCATTTTTTTATTTCTTTTAAAAAAGTTTTTTTAGATATCGAATTTTTTTTTTGAAACTATTTTTATTTTTTAAATTTCTTAAAAATTTTAATTCTCACTTCCAAAATCCTACTTGTTAATTCTAAACTCATTAGTTAACCTTGATGTATAAGTGTATATTTACCTATTTAATGAAACATTTTGATTTTTTTTTATCTTTAGAAGCTATATTTATGACAAAAACATTTTTAGAAATATTGTAGGGTATAAAATACTAGTGTTTGTTTTTCATAAATATGTTATGTAATTCCTAGGACAAAAAAATGGTGATAACAAGATTATGAAATAAAATATATTATTTGGATCTCGATCTCAATCAAATACTCCCATATATTTAATTTATGTGAGGTCCCTATGGAACAGTAAATTCAAATAATTTGTCAATTTGTACCAGATTCTTATTTAGCATTTCATTTCGTGCAGATGATATTTCTTACCGTCAAAGTACCTACTATCACGTTAGCTTATTTGTTGCTCAAAGTTGTATATGCATATTAAAGTATAAAGTATTTTCAGGCGAAAACACCTCTTCATGAATTTATACCATTACAAACCACAATAAATTAAGAGTTGCGCATGGTGCACGGCAAATGAGTCAGAGGCTGAGTTAACTACAACATTAATAGTAACATCGCAAGTCTTATACTTAAAAAATATACATGGTGTAGATTTTTGGACCTCTACATTAATGTTAATGGATACAGATAACTTCAAAAAATAACTTTAGACAAACACAACTCATAGATATAAGAAATTAAAGACGTAAAAAATCTGTTTTACATTCAGAGCTAAAAGCGTTAGAGTGAACAATAGAAAGTATGTTGCATTATTCTAACATGTTAGCAGTTTGAGACATATTGTAAGAATTTGATTGATATGATAAAAAACAGTATGCATGACAGACTTATTCGACATAGTTGAAAGAGATACTAAAACTGAATAGAAGATTCTACGATTTCAGACTATTTGTACATATTCCGGAAACAAAATAAGATTACTAATTTTTTTAGCTATAACTACTCAATTTTTTATAAGGTTCTTTGTTTATTCGATTTTGTTATCTAAACCACTTTAAATTTAAGTAATCATGTAAAAATAAAAATTAAAGGTTGCCCAAATTGCTAAACATTTAAGTTCATATATGAAAAGTTAGGTTGCCAAAAATGATATATTCGAATCAGTTTTTCTTTTATCGTAGGACCTGCCATCTCTAGCGCCATCTCAAAGCTTCAAACGTTTTTCTCTAGCCCCAATTATTGGTCAAATTCCTTTTCTCAAAAAAAAATCCAATCCACTTTTGAGTGGATCTTAGGCCAATTTTAACAAAACACCAAAATACCAAATTTGATCTAACTTTATTTTTAACAAAATATTAAAAATATACTATTTTGGCAAATTTATTGTAATGTATTTGTATAACACTATTCATCACACCAAATATTTAAAATATATATTTTATTATATTTCATCTAACAATAATTTAATTATATCTTTCATTAATTCAAATTTGGAACTAAACATAAATATATTGTATTATTTATATTTCTAATTTTTTACAAAATTTAAAATTAAAATTAAAATATTTTTATCTTATTTGTGAAATTATATTTAACAGTGAATATTTAAAATTGTATTTAATACTATTAAATTTATCAAACATTAAAATAATATATATTTGTTTAATAATATTGTTAATTTGGACCTCCTAACTAATACAAATTTTATTAAAATAAATAGAATATTTTTATTATATGCTTTTAATATTTAATAGATTGAAATTTTGAATACATATAATATTTATATAAAATAAATAAAAAGAACAATATAATTTTTAATAAATATTATGAGCATAAAATTACAAAACTGTAAAAAAAATTATATCTAAGTGTGATAAATAAATATTTATCAATTACAAATCATAATAAAATAATAATAAAATATTAAAACTGAAAACATCAAATAGTATATAATATTGCTTTTGGTGTAAAATTTAGTGCTATGGTTAGAAATGATAATATGACACCAAAACACCAAAGTAACTTTATCACATACCTAAACTAATTTTTTAACAAAGATTTGTTTTGGGTCTTAATTTAAGCAAAAAGAAAAGAAAACTGTTAAATAGACACTTTCACTTGAAAAAAGTTCTAACGCTACTAATTCATTCTAGAAAATTTTATAACAAATACCATAATTTGCTCATCATTTTTAAAAAATAGAACTTTTCAAAATATTCTAACATTTAATTAGATTTAAAGTTTAGTGATTATTGTTAGGGTTTAGTATTTAATGGGTGGAATTTGATTTATAGACTTCTATAAATGTTTTAAAAATGATTTAGCAATGTTAATTTGATCTTTTTATCACATACTTAAATTATGAAAATGGTTATCATTTAAAAATAAATTTGAAAAGTAGTATCAATTTTGGTATCACCAAAATTCTCCTCTAATCCTACCCTAAGTAAGTTCAAGTTTATCAATCAACAATTAATAATGTCCCTCAATCAAAAGAAAACCTTGGCTCCATTTCCGTTATACATATATTATTTCTTCTAAAGGTTTCTGCTAATGTTATTAATTTTAAAATGACTTTTTGAATGAATGCTAAATTCATTCATGAAAAAAAACATGTGGCACATCAAATACATTGTTGTTCTAATGCTATAAACTACTCCCTCTGTATCAATATAAGTGGTGTTTTAAAAAATTTTATTATTATTATTTTAAATAATGTTTTCAAGTTTCTATGTAAAAAAATAATGTGATTTGATGTTTTTAACTATTTGTATTCTGCAGTATGATTTTTTATTGGTTGAATTAGCTGAAGCTATTGTTGTTTTTAGGCAAACGAAAAAATATTAAACAAAAAATTGTAATTATTTAATCTACGTGCAAAAACTTTAAAATCCAGTTAAAAATTGGACTTGTTTAATAAGCTAAGGCGGCTTCGGACATTCTTGTCTATGATCTTCACCAGAGTTTACTGAGGCGTAGAGGCTTCTCCGATCCATGTTGTCTTTGATTTCATTCCCTCCATATTGTTTGATCGAGTTTGGAAAACATAATCTGATAGTGAGTAGCATGTTGTTGTCTTGGCTTGTATCTGAGAGGATTCGAACAATGTCTGGTCGGTGGTTGGTGTAGTTACATTGTAAAATTCCTTTACTGAATTGCTTCCAAATCTGAGAAGAGTAAAACCACTCAACAAACAGGTGACTACAGGTTTCCATCTTTCGCTAATAAAGAACACATGGTGTTAAACACTTCTGTTCCAGTTCTTAAAAGTATTACATAAATCTAAAGTCATTTTGTTTTCTTTTCCTATTAACTATGGTTTGTATAAAAACATTAATACTCTTAAAACATTCTTAATTAACAAGCTTGACATTGACATTTATTTTCATGGAAAAGAAAAGAAGATTCTAGTATATGCCATGGACCAATAACCCAGTCCAGTTAGACAATTCAGGTTCATCTTTTTATCTTAAAAGTGTTCAAAATAGATAAGACGAGTTACGATCAATATCTCCAACGTAGGTTTTTGAACAATCAATTAAAAAAATCATCCCAAGGAGGTTGGAACTTATCACTAAAAACCAAAATAGTGAGGACCACATAACTAGGGCACGTGTTACACTTACAAAAGAAACTTCAATTTTGGTTCACTTTTCTCCACCATTCAATATGTTGTAGGGCAATTCTCTTAAATAGTCATTTTTAAGTTTTTGTCACAAAAATAGCCCTAAAAAATAAAATGACCAAAATAGCATTTTTTAAAAAAAAAATTCAATTTTTTTTTATTTTTTTTTGAAATTTGAAACCCTACCCCCAAACTCACCCCTTAACTCTAAACCCTAAAGTCTAAATTAGTTAACCCTAAGGGTATAAATGTATATTTTAAAAAAAAAATTAGCTTCTAAAAAACCTATTTTGATCATTTTCTTTTTTTAAAACTATTTTTATGAAGAACAAAGGGTTTTTAGTGATTTAAACCTCCAACTATTTTTAAATCGGATAAAAAACCTCCAACTAAAATTTTATGTTTTTAAACCTCAAACTATTAAACCGTTAATGACGTTAACCTTCCGTTAACAAAATCGTTTTTTCTTAACAAAGACCCGTTAAATCGAAACGCAGCATTTCATATAATCATGAAAACAACACGAGATTCTTATAATCAATTAATATTTTAGTGATTTAAACCCCCAACTATTTTTAAATCGGATAAAAAACCTCCAACTAAAATTTTACGTTTTTAAACCTTCAACTATTAAACCTTTAATGCCTTTAACCCTCTGTAAATAAAGTTATTTTCTCTGAACAATGAACCGTTAAATTGAAACACATAGTTCATGTAAAATTGTGTTCTTTCTAATTTCTAATTCGTTCTCTCCTATTCATTTACTGTATATTCAAAATTCACCTTTTTTCTACGTCAATGGATATGGACAATCACAATTTATCCCCAAATCAAAAATTAGGGTTCTTCTTCCTTTTTAAAAACCATCGAAAATGATATATGTAAAAAGTTGTGTTGTTTTTATAGGAGGTGGACAAATGCCAGATCAATTTTCGTAGAAAAAGATAATTTTTTGAATTCTAAGTAAATGAAAAGGAGAGAAAGAATTAGAATTATAAAGACACAATTTTTTTGACTTACCTCATATTCGATGGTTCTTGAAAAAGGAAGAAGAACTCTAATTTCTTTTTATATTTGAGAATGAATTCTGATTGTTATTGCTCATTGATATATGAGAGATTTTAAGCATTCCATATCGTTTATATGATTACATGAAATTCTATGTTTTAATTTAACGGTGCTCTGTAAAAAAAAGATGACTTTGTTTACAGAGGGTTAAAGACATTAAAGGTTTAATAGTTGAAGGTTTAAAAACGTAAAATTTTAGTTGGAGGTTTTTTATCCGATTTAAAAATAGTTGGGGGTTTAAATCACTAACATATCCATTGATTATAAGAATATCGTGTTGTTTTCGTGATTATATGAAACGCTGTGTTTCGATTTAACGGGTCTCCGTTAAGAAAAAACGATTTTGTTAACGGAAGGTTAACGTTATTAACGGTTTAATAGTTTGAGTTTTAAAAACATAAAATTTTAGTTGGAGGTTTTTTATCCGATTTAAAAATAGTTGGAGGTTTAAATCACTAAAAACCCAAGAACAAACTAAAAATGCATGCAATTTTTAATTTTTCTTGGAAACTTGAATTATCTACGTACTACTTTGTGCCCTACGATCAATGTTTTTAATTAAATTTATGGTGGATATTTTTTTTCGTTTTTCAAATTGTAAATAATATTTTTTTTTCTACTACTGGTTGTACGTTCTTTCAGTTGTATGTTTAAAAGTAGCATTCGTTTAAAACTAGTTCTTTTTAGAGAACCGAAAAGATAAAAATAAAAGTAAACAAGATAAAGAGAGTTGATCAATACTAAAGCAGGCTCAACTCTAAAATATTTTAAATCGAAAGCCTAAAAATTATAAAAAATAATGAAAATGGTGAAAAAGATATGAAAGAGTCGAACCTTTCACCTTTCTGAATTCTTGTAAGATACTAGCCACATTTTTACTATAAGAGATTTGGTCAAATATCATCCAAAGTTTTATTTATTATTACAAAGACCAGAAATACATGTTTCTATGTTTTTTCACCAGAGTTAATACTAATAATTTCAATAAAAATATTAATTTGTATTAAACTTTCCAATGGACATCATACATCTTCAATCAAACTAGGAATGAAACAATATACGGTACATCCAAATTGATAGATTTGAGTCATTGGATACATAACCAAGTTATGGGTATAACTCCGGGTTTTTCCCTCATCACCATCGCTCTGGTTAATCTCGTAAGGGAGTTAGTCCCACTCACCTCCTCGCTGAAGTAGATGTAGTCTCTGAAGCAAGAGTAGGGGGAAGAGCACGTACCTTCTAAATAGATAGACACACCTCAGCCGCCAAGAGAAAAAGTGGATTTGAGATGATTACGGCCTTGATATCCATAACACTCTTAAAACATGCACAAGATGAAACAAATAACAACAATACCACCACCGAACAAGGTCCAAGTGATGATATTGGGATGTGTTGCTCCACGCAATTGGGGTCACCGACGGCCAGTAAGAGTCGTAGACACCACGAACTACACAGACCATCGCTAAAGCCGCTTTTGGAAACCAAAGAACGTAAGACTTGAATTGTTGATGAAGGATTCAGAGACCATCGAACCCAACCGACGATATGAAAAAACAAGCATAAAACCAGAAGAATTTGTCATTTCCACATTGGAAACAAGGGACGCCATGGCAGGGGATTTGAGAAAAAAGGAAGACCGGACAAGAGTTAATCAATAAGGCCATAGACAACATGTCAACACAAAAGCAAACCGGAGATTCACGCATTGAAACCAGGGGAGGACACTTCCAGACAACAATAGACCTCCACTGAACACGCCACCAAGCAGAGTAAACTTTGGAGCTCTCTTGGCTAGAGAAGAAGATGACCACCACACCTTGAACACGAACCGCATCCACGTTTTTCCGCTACTCATTCCAATTAAGAACAAGCTCAATCCACCGCCATTTGCAACCACCAAAGACAGATCCAGAAATTTGAAAATTGAATATGGTCAACAAACCCTAAAAGTCGAATATGTTCCACTCCTCCGCCTTAGCGGATATTGCATTAACGGATGGATGTAATCTAATATATAACATGTTTCAACTGATGTATGTATTTATTCACATTATTTCCTAATCTCAAAACAAACAAAAAATGTGATAACAAGATTAATAAACAAGAGTATTATTTGGATCTTGATCTAGATCAAATACTCCATATATTTTGTTACGTTTTCAGCCTCGTATGAATTCAAACCTAAGTGACCAACTTATTACTTGTATGTTAAGTTAATGAACACAAACAACTTTAACGAGTTTCTGCCTCTAACATGTACGTCTCATAGGAGAATTCTTGCTCCCAAACTCCATTAGATCAATAAATAGTTACAAGAACCAATCACTTATAGTTTGTGATAGTTTAGAACACCCAGAGAATACAATTAGTCTCAAGGACTTTAAGCTAAAACAATATAACTTCAACTATGTTCTTTATGCTTATAAATATGTATATGTCTCTCTTGTGCAGCTTATCTCTACTCTAAAGCTTGATCTCGTGTGGCTGGAGAAGAAACACCAACACTTTGACTTGACCTACACACATGTTATATTAGCCTTCAACCTAGTGGACTTTGTCAACTAAGCCCATAGATTGTCCGTGCTTAACTTGTGTAAGCCTGCCCAACATTGAACAAGAATGATGGGCTTTGACCAAACTTCATAGAACTCCACTTTTTGGCCCAAGTCCATAACCCTTGCTTATGTGCCGACACTTCCTGATCTTTGTATCTTCTTCACTTGTGACGAACCTGAAAAGTCACCACCTTCTCTCTTCATCTTCCTTCTCTCATCTCTGATGAGTCACCGCTTTGCCTCCGGTGATTGTTTCCGCCGAACACCATCTATGTTCACTCATCTGAACCCTTGGGTAACTCTAACCATATTGCTTAACTTCTTTCTCTTGAATTCGCTTTCGCTCTGTAGAGGTAGCTGATCGATTTGTCCACCGATCTTGGTGCATGTTCTTTTTGATGAGCTTCGGTGATGGATCTTGAGCTCCACCTCAACCGATGATGGTCGATGTTTCCAAAGCTCTGGTCTTTTTGTACTCGAGGTGAATGAGTCCACCCAAGTTGACTCAAATCTTTACCTTGACGACGGTGGTGTGAGACCAAATTGGTGTCCCTTACTTTCTTTGAGCATGTTCAACTGAAACCTTTGACTCAGACAATTCATGACAATTTCTCTAAGGTAAACTCACACACACTTTTACTAGATGTAGTAGTGACTTTATGTTTCTTAACTATGTGTTGATGAATGTTGTCTCATACCTTTTAACCTCAAGATTACAATCAGTCATAACAACTTGTTCAACCATATTCTACATGCACATTTTTCTTTGCATTTGACAAAAATCTTCAAATTAAGTCTAACCTTGAATCGCCTTTTCCCTTTGATTAAACCTTCTTAACAGTGACTAACTTGTCTTGTGTTTTGCTTCTCATGTGAAATATGCTCCACCTTGAACACGTGAGTGTTAACACTAGACAATCCCTTTTGCAAGGTAATCCTTTTCATAACACTCTCGAGTAACCTTCTTTAGGACCAATTACACATAATGTTGAGTTGTTGTTATGAATTTTACAAGGTCCACCTTTCTACTCTGAAGTTACCTGGCGTCGTTGTTCATGTCTCAATGAAGGTTCACAAGCTCGCAACATAGATGGAACTTCTGACCATGTACGGTCTTAGTTAAAAAATCTATTGGATTAACTGTAGTGTGGATCTTGTTTAAGATTGTATCTCCATCTTCTACTAGGTCCCTGATAAAATGAAATTTATTATCAATGTGCTTTGTTCTTTTATGATGAACTGGATTCCTTGCTAGAGCTATAACACTCTGCGAATCACAATGCAAGTGAAAACTGTCTTGCTTGAAATCTAACTCTGCAGATAATTCCTTTAACTACACACTTTTCTTTGCTGCCTCGTGTAATACCATGTACTCTGCTTCTGTATTGGAAAAAGAAACCACATACTGCAAACACAATTTCCATGAAACCATGTTCCCTCTAACCTTGAAAATATAACCTCTAACTGATCTTCTCATGTCCCGGTCAGTTGCATAGTTTGAATCTAAGTAACCTTCAATAATGAATCTTGTAAGCTTCTTGAATGTTAAGTTGACCTTAGATATTTTCTTCAGGTACTTTAACACCCATTAAATGCCTCCAAATATTCTCTGCTGGGTTTACTCATAAACCTGTTGATAAATCCCACTGCAAAGCTTAGGTATGGTCTTGAGCCGACCATAACATACATTAAGCTTCCTACAACACTCGTGTAAGGAATGTTTTCCACGTATGGTGCTTCAAGCTTCCATTCTTTCTCAGTTAAACTTCTCAACTTGAAGTGTCCATCTGTTGGCGTAGTCATTGAACGTATACACAGCATCCTAAATGTTTTCAATACCTTTTCAATGTAGGTATCCGGTGATAATATCAGTGTGCCTTTCTCTCTATCCCTTAGAATATATATTCTTAAGATTCTCGAAGCATGTCTCATATACTTCATTTCAAATTTCCTATTCAACATATCTTTGAGTTCCTTAATCACCTTCTTATTCCTTGATGCAATGAGCATATTATCGATATAAAGCAATAAGTAGACAACTTTATCAGTTTGTGCATCTCTGACGTACATGCATGGATCTTTGGTACTTCTATCAGATAAATGATCTTTCAGGAAGCTATCACACTGTTGATTCTACTTTCTTGGAGATTTCTTTAATCCATAAAATGACTTCCTCAATAATCAAACTTTATTCTCATTTCTTGGTTATATGAACCTTTATGGCTGAGTCATTAAGATCATTTCTTCTAAACTTTCATCTAGAAAAACAGTCTTAACGTTCATCTGTTCCAATTCAAAATCTAGATTCACAATAACTAATAGCATGAATCTAATGGAGACATGTTTCACCATTGGAGAGAAGATTTCATTGTAGTCCATTTCCTCAGTCTGTGAAAACCTTTTTGCTAGTAGTCTCCCTTTGTACCTTTCATCCTCAATCCATGGTATACCTGATTTTCACCATTTTGCCACTAGTCTCCCTTTGTACCTCTCATCCTCAAACCCATGGCATACTTGGTTTGATCTTGAAAATCCACTTGCACCCAACCAGCTTTAATTTTGCTTGTCTGGTTTGTAGGTCATATCTCAGGTCCTATTCTTTTTATGAGAATCTATCTCTTCCTATGCAGCATGTTTCCACAACATTTTGTTTATGCTCCTCATTGCCTTAACATATGATCTTGGTTCATCAACTTTCAAGACCTCAGCAGTGGTTAAAGCGTAGACTACAAAATTTTCATCCTCATACGTCGATGGAGGTCTCATGTTCCTTCTCATTTCTCTGTCCCATGCAAAAACATTATCATCCAATGATTGAGGGGTGTCGTTTTCTACATGTTCATCAGCTTTCTCGGTTGAACATGTTTTGCTTTCCGAGCTTTCTGATGATAAAGACTCTTCCATGTCATTCTCATAATCTGACGTTACCTCCCTTTCCAACTCAGTAGTAGTTATGATTGGATTCTGAATCAAATCATCACTAAACGACACTATTTTCTTGGGCTTCTTCTTTTTTGAACTTATCTTATGCAATTAACTCAACATGTTTAAGTCATTTGTTCGACATATCTTTGTAGATTTCATTCTCATTGAACACCACATCCCTGCTTGTTTAACACCTGCATTTGTCCATTATAATTTGATTCATCCTCTCTGACACTCTATTATGTTGTGGAGTGTATGATAGAGTGTATGTACATGTTCTACGCCTTTTAATGCATGCATCCTTACAGAAACCATCGAACTACCTGTTGCCAAATTTCAGACTATTATATGTTCTCAAATACTTGATCTTCCTTTTTGTTGAGTTTCCACAACAACATTCCAATCCTTGAATGTCGACAACACATCACTCTTGTTCTTCAGAAAATATAGATATACCTTCTTAGAGTAGTCATCGATGAAGGTTATGAAGTACTTGCAACCTCTTAAGTTGTCTGGCGTTGATAGTGAATCCCATATGTCAGAATGCATATAGTCTATGATTCCTTTTGTAACATACTTTGCGACTGGAAACTTTATTTATGGGATTTTCTCAATACACACTCCTCACAAAACTTCAACACATCAACCTCTTTTTGAGGCATGTATCACTTCCTGGCTAGAAGTTTCGTACTCTTCAGGTTCATGTGACTACGTATTGAGTGACACCGACTTGTCCAATCACATTGTTCGTTGAACAAGTTTATCTCGCCCTTTAATACTGATCCTTGCAGATAATACAAACATTGATGATATTTTCCAAGATCACATTTTATCATCCTTGTAAAAGTGAACCATTAATTCTTTTCTTTCATACATGCAACCTAAAGTCTCCAGCATTCCATATGAGATTAGGTTCCGGCTCATTCATGGCATGTATCTTATACCCGTAAGGATTACCACCGAGCCATCTGGATTTCTTATCTTTATCTTCCTAATTTCCTGGATATTGTTGTGAGTATTGTTTGCCATCATCACCTTGCCTCCTTTGAACTTTTCCAGATCGAACATGAACTCTTTATCTAGAGTTATGTGAAAAGAGAAACCAGAGTCCATGATCAACTTTTCATGCGTGTCTTGAGTGCTCACAATTAACACAAAAGGCTGTTTTTGTTCCTCTGCAATGTTGGCTGAGTTCTATGATTTGCCATACTTCTGATCAGGACACTCTCTTTTTCAGTGCCCCTCCTTTCCACATATAAAATAGCCCTTGTTACCCTTAGGTCAAGACTTTGACCTACCAAACCTGCTCTTTGATCTTCCTTTTTTATTTATTCCACTGCTACGGTTTTACTTGTTATTTGATCTACCTCTGACAACAAACAATCCTTCCCCTGTGGACCTCAAACCCCTTTTGATTTCAATCATCTCTTTTTCCTTTGACCTTGCAGGTCCAGTAACTTTGTTGAGACTCAGAGTGTCTCTACCATAATTTAGAGTCTCTTTCAGCTGATCATACCGGTGTGATAGTGAACTCAATAACATGATACCTCCTCAGTGTCACACTTATAGTTGTAGATTGTTGAGGTCTGCCATCAGTTTCAGAAAGTCATCAATATTCTCGTCGATTCTCTTGGAATCATACATCTTAAATATATATATAACCTTAGTTGAAGGTAGATTCTATTTAGTAAAGATGTCTCCATGTACAACTTGTTCAATGTCAACCATATTGATGTGACTGTCTTGCAGTGTGTGATCTTATGTAGGACTCTATTACCCATGTTTAACACTATCAAGTCTTTTACCTTCTCAGAATTTTCGTACTTGATTGGATCTATACTCGGAATTGTCTCTGCTATTCCTGCTAGCCCCTTCTGTGGATCTTTCATAGCTTGCTTAGGCTCTTCTTTTGCAGTTGATGGATCCTTTAGTAGCTTCTCATCATCTAGAATACTCCTCAAACCTAGTACCCCAAAATGTGTCAATATCTTGACCTTCCACAGTGAAAAATCCTCAGTACCATCAAACATGTCTACTTCAATCCGTGATTTGGACATGCTGACCTTCCTCTTAGCTTAGATTAATCACATGCTTTAAACATAAGAGCTTTGATACTATATGTTATGTTATTAGCCTTGTATGTTCTAAACTTAAGTGACCAACTTGTTACTTGTATGTTAAACTAATGAATACAAACAACTTTAACGAGTTCATGATTTCTAACTGGTATATTTCGTGGAAGAATTCTTGCTCCCAAATTCCACTAGATCAATAAATAGTTACAAGAACCAATCACTTATAGCATGTGATGGTTTAGAATACCGAAAAAATATAATTAGTCTCAAGGTCTTTAAACTAAAATAATATGACTTCAACTACATTCTCTATTCTCTATGTTTTATAATAATGCATATGTCTCTCTTGTGCAGTTTGTCTCTACTTTCAAGCTTGATCTCGTATTGCTGGTTGGAGAAGAAGAATCTAACACTTTGATTTGACCTAACACATGTTATATTAATCTGCAACCTAATTCGTTAACTAAATCCATAGAGTAAAAATTAAAGAAACATGGTTCGATGAATTTAACCATATTTCTTTAATTTTTGTAAGATCACATATGAAATAATAAATCGAAATAATTTGAAAAAGTATATCAATTACGTAGCATTTTACTTCATGCAAATGATATTTTTTCACAACTTAAGTATCATATCATGTTATCTTATTTGTTGCTCAAAGTTGTATATGCATATTAAAATATTATTTCACGCGAAAGCACCTCTTCAGTTTATACCATTACAAGCCAAAATCAATTAAGGGTTGTGCAAATCGCAAAGTATTCAATTTAGAACGTACGTTTCATGAAAGAAAACGTTATATAGCAAGCAACCATCACTTTTTTTTCTTTTTTTTTCTCTTTTTTTTTTTTTTTTTTTGTTCAAATAAGCAAGCAACCATCACTATCCCCGTTTTCTTTCAAGAAAAAAAAAGGCAAACCTCACCGGTATAAACCGTGTAAGAAACAAAAAGTTATGAACTCATTGCAATTTACCAATAAGAACGAAAAAAAAACAATTCCAACAATAAAAAATATTTATTAAATTATTATGGTCCCTAATAAAAAGGATCTATAGACCACAAAATGTTTTCTGAGGTTATAAGCGCGTCAGCTGGAAAGTTCACGCACACTGTTCACATCACCGTCCATTCTGACTCTATCTAAAATCGTGTCTTTATCCACATCGTACGTTTTAACACGTGTCGGAAAATGG